>CAUYPK010157414.1:0-21147 GCA_963574355.1 Loris lydekkerianus
GTATCCCAGGAATGGAAGAAAAAGTATCCAATGTACTCAGCCCTACTATGAAGCTAAACTATAGCTTTCACATGAAGGCTATAGCCCAACTATACCACAAGACTATGAGGAAAGGACCAAGGAAGGGGAAGGGAGGGGGGAGGTTTGGGTGGAGGGAGGGCGATGGGTTGGGCCACATCTATGGTGCATATGTTTATCTATAATAAATAAATAAATAAATAAATAAATAAATAAATAATAAACCCAAACTTAAGAGAAGGGAGGAAATAATAAAGAGCAAAGGAGAAATAAATCTTGAATAGGAAATAATAAAAACATGAACAAAATGAAGTTTTTTTTGAAAAGATAAAATTTGCAATATGCAAAAATCTTCTCCCATTCTGAAAGCTGGCTGGCTGCTTGGTTGTGGTTACCCTTAGCTAGGCTGAAGCTTTTCAGCTTGATCAAATAACATTTATTTTTGGTGTGGCTGGAATTGCCAGAGGAGTCTTCCTCATAAAATCTTTTCCCAGGCCAATATTATCAAGTGTTTCCCTCACGCTCTTTTCTAATATTTACTGTTTTGTGTCTTAAATTTAAGTCTTTATCCAATAAGAAACAATTTTTGTCAATGGTGAGAGGTGTAGGTTCAGTTTTAGTCTTCTACATGTGGCTAATCTGTTGTGCCAGCACCATTTATTAAATAGGGTTTGTTTTCTCTAGCACATACTTTTGTTAGGTTTATCAAAGATCAAATGGTGATGTGTGGCTGGGTTCATCTCTAAATTCTCTATTCTGTTTCATAGATCTGTATCTATATATTTGTGCCAGTACCATGCTGTTTTGATCACTTTAGACTTGTAGTGTAACATGAAGTCTGGTAATGTGATGCCTCCAGATTTGTTTTTATTTCTAAAAATTTTGTAGGCTATTTGTATTTTTTTTTCTGGATTTGTATGAAACTAAGTACTATTTTTCCAAGTACTTCAAAGTATGCCATTGGTGCTACAAATCTGACAAAAACCTAATAACTAGGATCTACAATGAATTCAAGCAACAAGAAAAGAACAAACGACCCTGAAAGACTGGAACAGAAACTTCTCTGAAGATGACAGATGAACAGCCAACAAACACATGAAAAACTCCTTATCTCTAATCATCAGAGAAATGCGAATAAAAACCTGAGATATCACCTAACTCCAGTAAGATTAGCATATAAAGTCCCAAATTTGCAGATGATGGTGTGCATGTGGCAGAAGAAAACACTTCTACACTGCTGCTGTGATTGCAAACTAAACCAACATTAATGGAAAGAAGTAAGGACAATTCTCAACTAGAAGTCGACCTTCCTTTGATTCTGTAATTCCATTACTAGGCATCGACCCAGAACAACAAAAATCATTTTGCCACAAAGACATTTTTGTCAGAATGTTTATGGCAGCTCAATTCATAATTGTGAAGTTGTGGAAGCAACTCAAATGCCTATCAACCCATGAATGTGAATTAACAAACTGTGGTATATGTGCACCACAGAGTACTATTCAACCATAAGAAATGATGGCAATTTTGCATCTTTTATGTTTACCTGAATGAAGTTGAAACACATTCTTCTTAGTAAAGTATCTCCAGAATGGAAAACAAATGTTCAATATACTCAATACTAATATAAAACCAATATGTGAACAACTGCATAGCTGCACAAAATGAAAAAACAAATATAGTCTAGTAAGGTGGAGGGGAGAGGAGGAAGGGCAATTAGCAATATCTTACCTAATGTGCACAGAGTGAGTGTGTGCAACACACCCCCTGAGTAGAGGGCTTAACTACAACTTGGACTTCACCTTGGACGTGAAAATGGCATAACCTAAAAATTTGTACCCTCGTATAAAGAAAGATAAAATTGACAAAACTTTAGTCAGACTAAGGATAAAAGAGAGAAAATGCAAATAAATATAATTAGAGATGTCACAGAAGTAAAACATAAATATTAGAATGACACTAGAGAAACACAAAGGATTATTTTAAGAAACTGTTGTGAACAATTACAAGCCAACAAATTGGATAAGCTAGAAAAAATGTATACATTTCTGGATGTATACACTCCACTAAGATCAACTCATAAAGAAATTAGAAATGTGAGCAAAGGAATGAGTACGGAGATTAAATTAATATTAATATAATTTCTAATCAAAGAAAAGACCAGGAACTGAAGGTTTTATTGTTGCATTCTGCCAAAAATTTTAAGAAATTAATTTTACTCAAAAGTATTATGAAAAATTAAAGATGGTGGAACACTTAAAAACATATTTTACAAGGCCAGCATTACCCTGATAACAAAATCAGACAAGGAGACAAAAGACGAAACAACAATCTAATATTTCTGATAAGCATAGATGCAAAAATTCTCCAATAAAATTTTAGCAAATTGAGTTCAGCAACATTGAAAAGATCATTGACTATGATCAAGTTGAAAATTCATCCCAGAGATAAAAGGATAGTTCAGTCTATGCAAGCAATAAACATATCATGTTAATGGAATAAAGTGCAAAAACTATGTGATTATGCTCACACATGCAGACAAAAACATCTGGTAAAATTCAACATTTCTTCATGATAAAAACTCTGAACACTTAAGTATGGAAGGGATGTGTATCTCAACATAAGCAAGACCACATATGGGAAACCCACAGTTAATACCATACTGAATGGGAAAAATCTGAAAAGTTAAACATGTGGAACAAGACAAGGATGCCCACGTTTTTCATTTTCAAACATAGCACTTGGAATTCCCAGCCAGACCAATTAGGAAAGGAAAGAAAAGGCATCCAAATTAGAAGAGAAAAAAGTTAAATCATCACTGTTTACAGGTATAACATGATTTTATATATAGAAAATCCTACAGATTCTACTAAAAAACTGTTAGAGCTAATAAATTCAGTAAAGTTTCAGGATATGAAATTAATATACCAAATAAGTGGCATTTCTATTTATTGATATGTAATAATAAAGTATCTGAAAAATATCAAGAAAAGAATTCATTTATAATGGGAAAAAATAAAATTTAGGAATAAATTTAACCGATTAGGTGAAAGATCTGTTCACTGAAAACTATAAAACATTGATGAAGTAATTGTAGAATCCACAAATGAAAGATATACCATGCTTAGGCATGGGACAAATTAGTACTTTGAGATATCATCTAACTCCAGTGAGACTAGCCTAATTAGTAAATTTAATTTCAAGTATGATATTTTTAAGAAATTGGTCAGGCTTAGGACATACTACCATTGGCATTTGAGAAAACAGCAAAGGCAAGAAGGTCACTCTCACATTTTCCTGGCTTTTCATCCCTGAAGCTGGTCATAAAAGTTCCATTCCTGAGGCCCCCTTCATATACCCAGGGTAAGGAGCATTTTTATCCTCGAAGGCACAGACCCATCAAACAGGGCTTGCTGAGTTCCTCCCAAATTCTTTCCAGGTCACATGCCCTTTGTCCAGCGCTGCTTCCACACTGTCTGCTCCTCACCATGCAAAGCATGAAAGTGCACAGGTTTCCCTGCATCTTTGTCTGCATTTCTGAAAGCTCTCGTGTTGTGTAAAACTTACATTAAACGCACTTCTATGTCCTCCTGGTTAAGTCTAGGAAGATGGTGTGATTCCAGGAATTGGTCCATTTTCTCCACACTGTCAAATTTCTGGGCATAAAGTTTTTGGTAGTAGTCAGAAATAATCTCTTGCATCTCTGTGGTATCAGTTGTTATTTCCCCCCTTTCATTTCTTGTTGAGGTTATTAAAGATTTTACTTTTCTATTTCTGGTTAATCTGGCCAATGGTTTAGCAATTGTATTTATCTTTTCAGAGAACCAACTTTTTGTTTCATTAATGTTCTAAATGATTCTTTTATATTGAATTTCATTTGTTTATGAATTAATTTTGGTTCTTTCTTTTCTTCACTAGGCTTGGGATTGGATTGCTCTTCCTTTTCCATTTCTTTAAAATGGTTCATTAGGTTATTGATGTGCTCTTTTTCTGTTTTTTGGATATAGGCATCTAATGCAATGAATTTCCCTCTTAGGACTGTTTTGCTGTGTCCCCCTATTGTTGTTTGGCTCAAGGATGTTAATTATTTCCTTTTTTATCTCTTCCTTGACCCAACTGTCATTCAGCATAAGGTTGTTTAATTTCTAAGTCTTTCTGTGGGGATGATAGTTTTTGCTGGAGTTGAGTTCCACCTTTATTGCTTTGTGGTTTGAGATGATACAAGGTAAAATTTTAATTCTATTGATTTTGTTGAGGTTTGATTTGTGTTCTAGGATATTATCTATTTTGGAAAATGTTCCATAGGCTGATGAGAAGAATGTATATTCTTTAGCTTTGGGATGGAGTGTTCTATATGTCTATCAAGCACAGTTGTTCTGGGGTCATATTTAAGTCCCTGTATCTTTGTTTAGTTTCTGTTTAGAGAATTTGTCCAGCTCTGTTAGAGAAGTGTTAAAGTTCCCTGCTGTTATGGTGTTATGGGATCGCATAGTGTTCAGACTAATTAAGGTCTTTTTCAAGAATCTGGGAGCATTTAAGTTGGATGCATAAATATTTAGAATTGAGATATCTTCTTGTTCTATTTTTCCCTTGACCAATAGGAAGTGTCCATATTTGTCTTTTTTGACTTTAGTTGCTTTAAATCCACTTGTATCTGAAATTAAGATTGCAACCCCTCTTTTCTTCTGATTTTTATTTGCCTGAAAAATTATCTTCCATCCCTTAACTCTGAGTTTTACTTTGTCCTCTGAGGGTAGGTGTGTTTCTGGTAGACAACAAATGGATGGCTTGTGTTTTTTTATCCAATCATCCAGCCTGTATCTCTTCAGTGGGGAATTAAAGCCATTAACATTTATTGAGATAATTTATGTGTGGTGAAGTTCTATTCATCTTATTTTGTGAAAATCCATTGCTTAGTTTTATTTTTTGCATCATTGTGGAAGCTAGGTTTTATCCTTTAGTTTCTGGGTGTTTACTTTGTTCATGGTCCATTGTGATGGTCAGTGTGAGAACAGATCTAAGTACTTCCTGTAGAAGTACTTTTGGTCTTGTTGTGGCAAACTTCCTCAATATTTGCATATCAGTAAATGATTTGATTTCTTCATCAATTTTAAAGTTTAGCTTAGCAGGATGTAGAATTCAGGACTGGAAAATGTTTTATTTAAGTAGATTAAAGTTAGATTACCAGTCTCTTCTGGCTTCAAAAGATTCACTTGAGAAGTCTGTGGTCATGCTGATGGATTTGCCCATATAGGTTAGTCAGTGCTTACTCTTGGCAGCTTATTTGTCTTGACTTTGGACAGGGTCATGACAATGTATCTTCGAGAAGCTCTATTTGAGTTGAGATGGCCTGGGATCTGATATCTCTCTGAAGGAGTGTGTCAGAATCTTTGGTGATACTTGGAAATTTTTCATTTATGATATTCTCTGGCATGGTTTCTATTCCTCTGGGACATTCTTCTTCTTCTTCCAGGATACCTATAACTAGTATGTTTGAAGCCTTCATGAAGTCCCATAATTCTGTTAGTGAATGTGAATGCTTTGTCTCTCTTTTTTTTTTGTCTCTTTAACTGCCTGAGTTAGCTCAAGAGCTTTATCCTCTACCTCTGAGATGCTTTCTTTTGCATGATCTAATCTACTGTTGATACTGTATACATCTTTAAGTTCCCTGAATGACTGCTTCATTCTCTCAAGCTCTGCTATATCCTTTCTATATTCTTCATATCATTCATCTCTTATTTGATTCTATTTTTTGGATTTTCTTTAGATTATTTTCCACTTTCTGAGAAATTTCCTTCATTGTTTTTACTATCCCAATATTAATCACTAAGATCACAGAAACAATAAAAACACTTCCAACAACAACAAAAAAAGCCCAGGAGAAGATGGCTTCACATCAGAATTCTATCACACCTTCAAAGATGAGCTTGTACCTATACTGTAGAAACTATTCTAAAACATTAAGAAAGGAGGAACCTTCCCCAACATGTTCTATAAAGCAAACATCACTTTGATTCTAAAAAAGAGTAAAATACCTAATTAAAAAGGAAAACTACAGACCAATTTCACTAATGAATGCTGATGCCAAAATACTCAACAAAATCTTAGGTAATAGGTTGTAGATACTCATTAAATAAATTACACATCACAAGCAAGTAGGCTTCATCCAAGGGATACAAGGTTGGTTTAACATATGCAAGTCCATAAATGTAATACATCATATCAATAGATACAAAAACAAAGACCATATTTTCTTCTTAATATTATAGATGCAGAAAAAGCATTGACAAAGTTCAGCATCCTTTTCTAATAAGAAGCCTTAAGAAATTAGGCATAGGTGGCACATTTCTTAAGCTGTTTGAAGCCATCTCTGACAAACCCACAGCTAACATCATACTGAATAGTACAAAATTGAAAGCTTTTCCACCGAGAACTAGAACCAGATAAGGATGTCTACTATTGTCACTGTTATTCAACATAGTTCTGAAAGTTCTAGCCAATTCAATCAGGTAAGAGAAGGATATAAAGGGCATCCAAATTGGGGAATAGGGAGTCAAACTATCCCTCTTTGCTGATTATATGATCATATACTTAGAAAACCCCAGAGCCTCGACCACAAAACTCCTGGAAGTCACTGGAAAATACAGTAACATCTCAAGGTATAAAATCAGTGTCCACAAATCTGTAGCCTTTGTATATGCCAATAATATCCAAGTTGAGAAGCAAATCAAGGACCCAATTCCCTTCAGAGTAGCTTCAAAGAAAATGAAATACTTAGGAACATACCTATCAAAGAGGTGAAAGATCTTTTCAAAGAGAAGCATGAAACCCTAAGAAAATAAATTGCAGATGACACTAACAAATGGAAGAACATACCATGCTCTTGGCTGGAAAGAATCAATATTGTCAAAAAGTCTATTCTACCCAAAGCAATCTACAGATTCAATGGAATCCCCCATTAAAACACTAACATCATATTTTTAAGAACTGACAAAATAGTGCTTCATTCTGTATGGAACCAGAAAAGGCCCCATACAGCTAAGGCTCCTATTGGTGATAAGAACAAAGTCAGGAGCATCACCCTACCAGACTTCAAGACTATATTACAAGTCCACAGTAATCAAAACAGCATAGTATTGGCACAGAAATACAGACATAGACATATGGAATGGAATAAAATACCAAGAGATGAAACTAGTCTCTACTTGCCATCTGATCTTTGATAACCAACCAAAAGCATACAGTGGGGAAAAGAATCCCTATTCAACAAATGGTGCTGGGAGAACTTGATAACCACATGTAAAAGACTGAAACTCAACCCACACCTTTCACCACTTACCAAAACTGGCTCCAGATGGATGAAAGATTTAAATTTAAGACACAAAATGATAAAAAAAATCTTAGAAGAATGGGGGGAAAACTCTTGATGATGTTGGACTGGGGAAAGATTTTATGACAGAGACTTTGGCAGCCATTGCAACAACAAGAATTAACAAATGGGACTTAATTAAGCTGAAAAGCTTCTGCACAGCTAAGGACACAACAAGTAAAGCAAAAAGACAACCTTCAGAAGGGGAAAAGATATTTGCAGGGTATCAGTCTGACAAAGGTTTGATAACTAGAAGCTATAGAGGACTCAAAATAATCAACAGAAAGAAAGTAAACAATCCCATGGATCTCTGGGCAACAGATATGAATAGATCATTCTCTGACAAAGACAGACAAATGGCTAACATTTGAAAAAATGCTCATTATCCCTGATCATCAGAGAAATGCAAATCAAAAACACCCTGAGTTTACCTAACCCTAGTGAAAATAGCCTGCATCACAAAACCTCAAAACTGCAGATGCTGGTGTGAATGTGGGAAGAAGGGAACACTTATACACTACTGGTGGTACTGCAAACTAATACAACATTTTTGTAAGGAAATATGGAGAATCTTCGACTCAAATCAGACATCCCATTTGATCCTGTAATCCCTTTGCTAGGCATCTGTCCAGAAGAAAAAAAATCATTTTATCATAAGGACTGCACTAGACTGTTTATCAGAGTTCAATTTACAATCACCAAAATGTGGAAATAACCTAAATTCCCACCAACCCAAGGATGGATTAACTACGGAATACTATTCAGCCATTAAAAGATGGAGAATTTACATCTTTTGTATTAACCCTGATGGAGGTGGAACACATTCTTCTTAGTAAAGCATCACAAGAATGGAGAAGAAGAAATCCAATGTACTCAATTCTAATATGAAGGCAGTAGATGAGCTAATACAAGGTGGGGGAAAAGAAGAAGCAGGGAAAGGAGACGAGGCAGAGAGATGGGGGGTCACGGGGTATGGCATACCTCTTGGGGGCGGGCCACAATTATAAGAAAGACTTTACTTAACAACTGCAATCGATGTAACCTAATTCTTTGTACCCTCAATGAATCCCAAACAATAAAATAAATAAATAAATAAATAAATAAATACACTTCTACATGTTTGTTAATCTGCCTTTTGTTGGAGAGGATCTAGCCAAGAACTTTGTGATGGGTGAGGAAAAGATATTACTTTTTTTCCTATAAAATCTTCCTACCTACTATTTGGCATTATCAAGCAGAGTGGAAATATGGTATCTGGAGCTTAAATATCATAGTGTTAAAGGGCAATCCTTGGGAAAATCTTCTTCATCACACCACCGTGTAGCAATTCTTCCTTTTCAGGAAAAGCAAATGGCATTAACAAAGGGTGACTATTTTCTCTTGTTCTTAAGCAAGAGATTTTCAATATGTGATTAAACTTTCTGAAAAGGTAGGCTACTTCTCTATATTAAAAGAATATACAACATCTGCAAATCTCCTACTTAAAGTCTTTCTACATGGAAAATCATGCTTGTTTAATCTTTCAGTATGTATGCCTAAATAAATAGCTTGTAGAAAAATCTGTTCCTTTGAATATTGAATAAGGAAAAACTAAATTATGCTTGGATATTTCTTAATTTCTGCAAAGAGGATGAAAAAAATCACAATAATCCCTTTTCTCAAGAGGGCCCATTTCAACAAGAGCTGCCCATAGGAGCTGGTCTTTAGATTGCTAGCAAATGTCCTTCCGTGCCCACTCCATGTTCTAAGCTAGTTCTTACAGGACTTCCTAGAACAAATCCCATCTTTAACAAACACCCAAATGCAGTATTGCCTGGCATTTATTAAATAGGGCATTAAGTAAAGCATGAACCTTTCACTGCACTTGTTCTAGTGATGGCTTGGAATATTTGTCTAATTGCAACCAAATAAACTATAGTTATCCAGAAGGGGAGGGCTCATCATTTGGGGAAGTCTTGGAATATTTATAAAGACAGATACAGCAGCAGAGTGTGTAGGAAGGAATAAGAGAGCAGAAAGAGATAAGAGGGGAGAGGGAAAGGAGAAAGGGAAGGAGGGAGATGAGAGAGAAGGGGAAGGTTGAGGAGGGGAGACAGAATACAGATTGATGAAGATAGAAACCTTTAGAGGAAGAGGCTGACATGAACAATCTAAACTGACTATTTTAAAGAAGGAAAATTTTAGGAGCAAGGGAAAGTGAAAGAAATTTGATGAAAGGAGATGAGGAATGGTTGAAAAAAGGAGGATGAGGGTAAGGCCACTACATCTGCTGGCGAGCATCTGGCTGTGATTCCATGTGCACCACTTGGATACACGTTCCAACCTGGATGCAAGGGAATGGGAAGGGGCATATTCAGAGACTTTCCTAAAAAATGGTAATGATAAATGTTAGACAAGACGGGGTGCATGTGTTGGAGAAATACTTTAGAATTTTATGAGAAAGTAAATTTTTTACAACATCATGGCATGTGGCCCCTAGTTCGATTTCTTAGCCTTAAGAGTTGTGGTAAGGTCTAGTGAGATGACCAAATTAGCCTCTTGTGGAGACGCTATTCTCACTAAGTCCATCCCTCGGTATTTTGAGTAGAGAACAGAAACTAAACACACAAGGTCAGTGGATTTCAGTCATTCAGGTTAATCCTTTTAATTCAGACATATTAGCCAGATAGATGACACTTACGTTCTATCATTTTTCAGGTCCAGTTAATCCTCAATCCTAATTATACCTGACCTGATTTAAAGTGAGTGGAAATTCATTTTCAACTAAGTAAACAGGAACTGTAGAGATTCTGTTGTTTGTTAGAACAAGGGTTATTAAACAGCAAGTGTCTGCTCTCCATTCCAATTACTGTTCGTGGGTTTTGAGGGTCCAGGTTAAGTAGAGTTGTCAGATTTCACTTTGTTAGATAATGAAGTCATAACCATAAATAGATAGCAGCTCAAATGTGTGGTATGTGTTGCAATTTGCTAGTACATCCATTCCACCATTTGATTCTGATAGTGCTAGGAGGTCTGGCTCCATGTCTGTATAATGGAAATGAGAATTATATCTTCCTCATAGAATTGTGGTGAGGACTGAATGAGTTAATAAACCCAGGGAGCTTGAAACTTTGCCTGTCACAAAGCAAATGTTCAATAAATGTTAGCTATTTTGTTCATACTATTATTATCATTATTTTTGATTATTAAGCTCAGTGTAGTTTGTACAGTCTGAGGGAAGAAGGTGAGAAAAGGGGATGAAGAGTGGTCGCAGGAGGGCAGGTGGATAAATGAAAAGGGGAGAAGAAATTAGTTCCAGGCTTACAGTTAAGGGGAGCTGAACCGCGCCCAATAATGGGAGATCATTTAGATTAGAAGGAAGTGTGAAGAGACAGGGCATTCTAGCAAGTAAATTAAAGGCCTAGGAACCGCTGACATCTGTATGATGCCATGTGCTTGTAATTAATCTACTGGGGCCTGAGCCCCCTTCTTTGCAGTGTGAACTGAAATAACAGTTTCTTATGTGAGTCTTGCAGGGAGGCTACTGAAGTCAGAAGGCCACATGGGGTCCTTTGCATAGTCTGAGTACAATAGCAGAGTCTCAACAAGCTGCACTCCACATTCGTTTTATCCATGATTTATGCTGCTCTATCTAGCCTGAGTTTAAGCCCTCATTCTGCCCCACCTGCACGATTAAATAACTTCTCACCCTCCAGCTCTTCATTCCCTCAATGTGCCCACCATGATACCTAACGAACACACACATGACTGATTGAATAGCATTGCCCGTGAATAATCGAGTTAAACTCTATAGCATGGATTTTACAACCTAAGACTAGAAACTTCCAAAATCTCACTCATGAAATTCTTTGGGAGGGGGCTGTATAGACTAATTTCGCATTGCTGCTCCACCACCCTGACCCATGTGACCCTGCCTTTTCTGATTCTCCTTTTTATTTATTTAACAATTCTTTAATGATTCCTATGTGATAAACATTTTACAAATGTTAATCTATGGCATCTTCAAACTAGCCCAATAAGGTAAGGTCAGAACACTGAGGCACAGGGAGTTGAGTCATTGGCTAAGGTCACACAGCTTGTGAGTTACGGGTGTGTCAGCCAGAGGTATGGATTTGAACACTGGCTGTCTAACTCCAGAGTCTGAGTTCTCACTCCGGTACTGTGCTGCTGTCTTGCGCCCTACCACCAACCACTTCAGAGTGCTGCTTATTGTCACAATATTGCAACCATTTCTATAATACTGAGCAGGACACGATAAGCTTTATAAGGATAAGGACATGTTGTCCTTTGAACCCCCTGTGTCTTGCACTGTGTTTAGCAGGGAGTGGAACACACATGAGTAAGTTCATCAGTTCGTCAACGTGTCGGCCAGAGTTCTCTAACGTAGTTTTCCATTTGTCAGTAATGCAGGCTCAGGGCTACCGTCCTCACAGGAGAGCAGACTGAAGTTCACTCATCTTTGCAGGATCCAGAGAATGTTTCAACATAATAGGGTTTTTAAAGCTCAGAATTTGGATTCAGAAGCTTCAGGTTTAAGTCCCAGCTCTGCCACTGCCAAACCGTGTGACTATGGCCATGTGAGTTAATCTCAGTGTGCTTCTGTTTCTTTCGACCTGAGAGAAATGGCATTGATTCTATCTTTCCCTTTCCCCCTCCCTGCTCTCCTTCACTCACCATAGGATTCCCCCTTGTATTCCTCAGGAAGGGTATAGCCTAAAAGAATGATTTACAAGGGTAATGTCTAATGTCAACATAACCAACTGACTCAAAACTAGGCAGAGCTGCTGATAGCTGATGGGAGACCAGAAGTCTCATATTTCAGAACAAGCATAGTTTTCAGTAAAAGCCTTCACCTTTTTCACAATGTCTAGCTTTGTGGAACCCTCAGACCCGTGCTCGGTCCTAGTTTACACCTGCAAGTACCCTCTTCACCACCCGTTCATGCCTCTGTCCTTTACATGGGAACTCTACCCAGCACTCCAGTGCACACAGGGGCTGCTGTCAGCCACCGCTTACTCCTGATTCTAGGATGGTCCTGGATACAGACGTAGACTTTGTACATATTTTCCTGTTGTCCTTGCATACTTAGGACTTTGTGCTTTGACTCTGAATCCCATGAACCATTGACTATTCTCAGTAATGATTCCAGTTCACAGTCATGTTCGTCATCCCCGCCACCCCTGGGGAAAGATCGACCCTCTCATCCAGGTCTGACTTAACTCTGAGGTCACGCAGGCTTATGCCAGCCCATAAATTGTACTCTTTGTAAAATTGTAATTTATAGCAGACGTGCTTCATTATTGCTTGAGAAAGAACGACAAACGCTACTCTAGTTAGCACATGTGGTCTTCTCTGTGCCTTGAGGGAAAGTTGTTCACCTGTGGGAGGACCTGAAGCTTATATTGGTCACATTCCTTGTCCTAAAAATCCTGCATTGACCCCTGTTTCTACCCAACAAGATTATTAAGTTAAAATAAGGACCAGCTAAAGCCAAAACAGATGCTTTACAAATACAGTGTTTCAAACTGGAGTTTACAAAGTCCATTTTGCCCCTTGGCATCGGTTGATAATAAACTTCACAAATAATGTCTGCACAGGAGCTGCGTGGATCTGGATGCAACCCAGTCCCTGCACCAGCCATCTGGGGATGGGTTGCAGGAGAAGTAAAAAGCCCAGCTAATGGGATAGAGCCAGCGGGGTACCCGGAGGGCGTCTCACAAATGAAGTGACTTCACCTCTACTGCTTTCTCAGCTAATTGACTTGTACTTTTAAAAGTCACCCTAATTCAAATTCAGTTCCTGAGCTCTCATTCCTTAAGTTGTTCTAATTTGTATCAAAATGAGCCAAAAGAGGTTTCAACAAAGGTCAATATTTAAACTCAAAGAGAGTGAGCCCTATCAAAAACTAGTGGAAATAAAGCTTAACTATGCCCACCACATCAAAGAAAGGAGAGGAAAAGTGAGAACTTTAGGAAATTTTAAAGAAAATTAAGATAATTACATTTTGGAGGGTACTGTAATTTGAACTTTGCAATTATACCTTGTGATCCAATAAAGATGTTTTCTCCCACAAATAAATGAGATGCATTTGTAAACAGCAACATCAATCAGCTTATAGTCCTAAAAGCAATTTGCTCTTTTAGCAGATTAAAAATTTGCCTTTTCAATCTTCTTAACGCAAAACAATTTTTAAAAATGACTTAAGTATATGGGGCCGGCGCCCTACTCACTGAGCCACGGGTGGTAAAGTGAGACTCTGTCTCTAAAAAAAAAAAAAAAAGAAAAGTCTTAAGTATAAATAAAATAAAATGTCAATATTTCAAATCGCAAATTAAAAAGGCACAAATTTGTTTTTCATATATAATCTTATATAGTATAGAGAAAAGTGACCAGAAGTAAAAAGATCTGGATTCTCGTCTCAGTGCCAAACATCATTTATTTAATACATAACTAACCACTGTGTAAAATTATATGTTAGGTGTGTTCCTAACATTATATGTCAGGAGTTGCTGAGTGGTGAACACACCTACACATACAATTTTCACATTTCCACCTCAATTATTTCATTAATTTATTCATTCCAGAACAGTGACTGATCTAGTATCAATGCTACATGCACCCAATACATTTCATTCTTTGTAAAATTGTGATTTATACCAGATGTGCTTCATTATTGCTTGAGAGAGAGAGATAAACGTTACTCTAGTTAGCACTCATCTAGACGTTAGAGACACACAGTAACAGAAACAGCACACAGCAGTGTGGACCTTAGTTTGCAGTTGGAAGAGACAGAGTAATACAAAATTAATCATGTAAATGCATATAATTTTACACAGTGGTTAGTTATGTATTAAATAAATAGCTCTGTAAAAGAGGAAGACGTGAAGTGGTGAGGGGGAATATGGACTTCACTTCACAGACGGCAGCTGGAAAGCCCTGTGACTTGGGAGTTATCATTCGGGCTCACCCTGGAGTGATGACACTAACTTTCACTCTGTCAGCCTCCGCCTTCTTATCTGAAAAACAAGGATAAGGATAGCAGATATCCCATCAGGTCCTTTAGATACAACAGTCTTGCCTTGGAGATCTTTACTGTTGGGGGTCAGGGTCCAGGTTCTCTGAACCAGTTAACTCGAATGAACTAGAAAGTTCAATGGAGATCCGGTAGGAATCAAAAATAATCCTGGAGCGGCACAGGCAGCATGAACACAGAGCAAAAATCACGCACACATGTCAGGGATTTTACTTAAGAGCAAAGAAGAAAGATTCGAGTATTTCCGAAGAGAGTTGGGTCTGGCCCCTCTCAGGAATGAGAAGCGGTGAGGGAGGCGCAGAGGGAGTAGGGGGATGTCCCTTGTCCTCCACCTGAAACTGGCTACGTGTCCCTCATGGGCCTCTCTGCACCTCCAGGCATGTGCCCTTTTCTATTGGTCATTGATTATCATCTTTTTCTATTGGTCATTGGTTACCTAGGTTACCTCATACCCACATTATTCCCCCCCCATTTTGGGGGGGCAGGAGTTGCTGAGTGGGGAACACACCTGTCCACCTCCAGACACCCTTGTTCAGCAGGCCAGGCTGTGCGCCATCCCCCTTGAAGCCCTTTTTTTCTCACTCACCAATTGCATCATGGCACATTTTAAATACTCAATGAATTATATCTATTAATATTTTCTTAGGTATTACAATGATGGCAAAGTTGGATATATTTAAATAGTAATACAAATAGTAAATGTTCTGTGGGGGGACAAGATCCAGTGGTATCACTATTGAAAATGTATAATTAACTAAGAAACCAATTAGGTGGAGCGAGTGCAACGTAGCAAGAAAACAATCTATAAATGTCAGAAGCCGTAAAATGACCTATCACAGTTCTATTGCCACTCATCATCATATTAGATCAAAAATAATCTAATCCATAATTAGATTATTTATGGCATAATTTTTATCTGCGCACCTTGGCGTGCTTGTATCACATCTGGAAAAGAAATCTCTGCTGGTGTTTAGTGAAAAGTTTTGTCAGTTATAATATCACAAAGTTAAATCAGAATTACCGCTCAGTTAGAGTTTTGTGTCTTTTATACAAAACGTGGTTTTCCGCACCTATAAAACTCCAGCAGCAGAAAGATGTTACAGAACGTGCACGTGTGTAGAGGTTGCCGATGTCCTGATAACAATTATTTGCCTGCCATTCATCACCCGTGAACAGCTGGGAAGATAACTGACATCCTGAGCCTCAGTTTTCCCATCTGTAAATGGAAGCCGGTAGCTCCTTACTACAGGCCACCTTTAATTTTTAGGAGAGATAATGCACACAAAATAAACCAGCACATTATTAGCAACAGAGTGGTGAGCAGGACAAATATGGTCCCTCTCCCTATGTAATCTGGTGGAGAAAACAGACACACACATAATTGGGTAGAATACCATAAAAAATAAAATAACGTAAAAATTATGAAATAGTAAGAAAAACCTCTTTGAGGAAGGCCAAGTGTTCTTTTAAGTAGCTATACCTGTTTTGGAAATAAACCTGGAGAGGACAGAGTCATACTATTTTTAAGTCTCTTGTTAGAGAGTCTAACACAACAAAAGTGTCACAGTGGAAACCTGGTTTGATGATGGAGATTGATGGCTGCAGTTTCATCTGTCAGCAGAGGACGCGCTCTGGGTAATGCTGCAGGAAAATATGCAAAGGAATGGGTAAGACACAGAGTCTGCTCCACACTTCAGGGGATCTAACCTTTAGTGGAAGCGATTCCTTTGCCCAGAGAATAGTCCTAGTGGAAGCGATTCCTTTGCCCAGAGAATAGTCCTTTATCTGGAATTGTCACTCTCTTAAACATCTTCTGGAGGAAAGAGTAAAGAAAAAGGGGTGTGAGGGGAAGAGAGAGAACCTGTCTTATTAGCAAATCGGCCCAATCAGCTCTGTCAACCAGAGATGATTTCTGCCAGAACCATGTCCTTCCCCATGGACGTCGGGCTCCCACTGACTGACACTACAGAGGCACAGATAAGTCTGCTCTGCCCCCCAGGGATGAAAAAAAAAAAAAAAAAAAAAAGAGCGAACCCTGCTGATGTTCTAAATTTGGGGATTCTGTGTTTCAGAAGTTCATTTCCATTGAAAAAATTTGCAAAGTGCTACAATTTAATTGATAAATTTAGACAGTGCTAAACCATTAAAAAATAATTAAGAGGACACTAAGCTGAGCTCTTTGGGTTCCTATCAAAGCAAACCAAGACCAACTCAGAGTGACTTATAACCGAGAAAAACAAAACAATAACCAGCCTCTAACCTGTAACTCAAAGCCTCACCAATCCGAAATCATCAACTAACACCTTACCTAGGGCCTTCTTGCTTCATCCAATCAGATTTTTCTTTGTCTTGCTTCTGGGTTTTCTGCTTGTCCCCTTAGAGCAGTGGCTCTCAATCCTAAGGCCGTGACCCTTTAATACTGTGCCTCATGTTGTGCTGACCCCCAACCATAAAATTATTTTCATTGCTACTTCATAACTGTAATTTCGCTACTATTATAAATCGTAATGTAAATATCTGATATGCAGGAGACCCCCAAAGGGGTCACGACCCCCAGGTTGAGAACCACTGCCTTAGAGAATCCCTGAACTGCCAGGGGTCTGGTGCCTGTTTGTGCAAATAAACCCTGTAAAAAAATGTGAATGTGCTTCAGCTTTTCTTGTAGCTATCACTTACCAATGCGAAGTCCTTATCCCACGAACACAGTGGGGGATCAGTCACCAACCCTGTAATAACTAGTACTATAATTTTGCAAAAACCCTATATATTTTACATATCATTGTACAAGTCAAGAGTAACACTTTTTTTTTTTTAGATAGTCTCACTTTGTTGCACTGGGTAGAGTGCCGTGGCGTCATAGCTCACAGCAACCTCAAACTCTTGGGCTTAAGTGATTCTCTTGCCTCAGCCTCCCGAGTAGCTGAGACTACAGGTGCCTGCCACAATGTTCAGCTATTTTTAGAGATGGGGTCTTGCTCTTGCTCAGGCTGCTCTTAAACTCCTGAGCTCAGGCAATCCACCCTCCTGGGCCTCCTAAGTGCTGGGATTACAGGCGTGAGCTGCCATGCCCACCCCAAGAGCAATGCTCTAATCACATTGTATTTTCTTCGTTGATGTGTGGCTGGGACAGCTGTGTCTGTGGCATTCACTACATGACTTCATGTGTTTCTCATCTCTCCTGTGGGAACACAGGTAGCAGCAACATTTTTGGGGTAAACTTTTCCCTGTTTGTCCTTCTGGTCTGCGAGGAACCCTTACCACGCCCTGTCCTTAATTACACTGGTGCCCAGAAGATTCATTGCCACTGTACACTTTTTGTGAAGACTGCACATTTTAGGCACACCTTCTTATGTTTTCTTCACAGAGCTGTTGTGACAAATCTTTCAAAAGTGTTTTCATCCCAAATGTTTCTTCCAATGAAGTTGTGACCACTGGCCATTTTTTTTTTTCCCTGAAAAATCACACACAGATTGTATGCTGCAGTGTCAGATGTGGAAGGACATTGCCAGGGGCCGACACTGGGTCCGTTCCCTCGACTTTGTCAAGTGTGTCCACACCGGGCTGGTTACCCGGCCTCCATGTCTTCGCGCTATCTGCAACATACTGTAACTAACTTTCCTGTCTTTGGGACATAACTTACTAGTGTCACATAGGGAAAGAAGGTGAATCTTGCTGTATCAGATGGAGAGTTTTTTATCAATGCTGGCCTGAGTTCTGGAGGTAAATCCACTGTGAACAGTAATAGCTGTGGTCATACTCTTTTGAGGCCAGTCGGAAGCCAGGGCGATGGAGGATTTCTGATCCAAATGACAGGTCTGAACTAGTCTTTCTGCAATCATGGACCCACTATTGTAATTTTTCAGAAGACTCTCTGATTTCCATGCATGTGACTCTGTTGCAAACAGTGGTGTATAAAGGAATTCCACCGAAGACTCCCTGCAATTCCACACCCCCCAGGTATAGCTGGTGTGTGATGTCTGACTGGACAGTGCCCCGGGAAACCCTCACGGACAGCGACAGACTTGTGAGGACTGTAATAAAGTGAGGCATCTTTCTAACCCTATTCCAGAGCTCTCAGACTGGAGGAAACTGACTACGCTGTCTGCGAGTGTCGGCAGCATGATCAAAGCCTAGACATGTCAGTAGGAGTCACGTTCTGTATTTGAAAACGTAGCACAATAAACTGTGAAATTCTCTTCATGGAAAAGATCTTGAATATTGACTTCATTTTTCTGGCACCAAAATTTAGAATTCCAATTGGTTCTAACATTTATTCTTTGATGGAATCACCAGAATTTTGGATGGATATGTCCTTACATACCTTTTTGACTAGATGTGATTTGGGTTTGTAAGCTTGATAATAATGTCCAGTTTCATTATTGATAAATAGTTGGAAAGCATCCAGTGGTCTCAACTTGCGGCTGGTTGAGTCCCCATAACAGTTGTCGTCTCCTGGTTCCTTCCTTGGCTGTGAATTCCAGTCATTCCCGACGGTGCCGTCTGAGCAGCAGCCTGCTCCGTTTCACCCTGGACATACCGGTCATCCTCAATGGTGCTGTCATCTGAGCCACAGGCTGCTCTGTTTCACCCTGGACGTTCCAGTCATCCATGACGGTGCCATCTGAGTGGCAGGCTGCTCCGTTTCACCCTGGATGTTCCGGTCATCCCCAATGGTGCTGTCATCTGAGCCACAGGCTGCTCTGTTTCACCCTGGACATACTGGTCATCCTCAATGGTGCTGTCATCTGAGCCACAGGCTGCTCTGTTCACCCTGGACATACCGGTCATCCCCGACGGTGCCATCTGAGCTGCAGGCTGCTCTGTTTCACCCTGGACGTTCCAGTCATCTCTGACAGTGCCGTCTGAGCGGCAGACTGCTCCGTTTCACCCTGGACATTCTGGTCATTCCCAACGGTGCTGTCATCTGAGCCACAGGCTGCCTCTGTTTCACCCTGGATATACCGGTCATCCCCTACGGTGCCGTCTGAGCTGCAGGCTGCTCTGTTTCACACTGGACATACCGGTCATCCCCAACGGTGCTGTCATCTGAGCCACAGGCGGCTCTCTTTCACCCTGGACGTTCCGGTCATCCCTGACGGTGCCGTCTGAGTGGCAGGCTGCTCTTTTTCACCCTGGATGTTCCGGTCATCCCTGATGGTGCCGTCTGAGCGGCAGGCTGCTCTTTTTCACCCTGGACGTTCCAGTCATCCCCAACGGTGCTGTCATCTGAGCGGCAGGCTGCTCTGTTTCACCCTGGACATACCGGTCATCCCCAACGGTGCTGTCATCTGAGCGGCAGGCTGCTCCGTTTCACCCTGGACATACCGGTCATCCCCAACGGTGCTGTCATCTGAGTGGCAGGCTGCTCTGTTTCACCCTGGACATACCAGTCATCCCCAACGGTGCTGTCATCTGAGCGGCAGGCTGCTCTGTTTCACCCTGGACATACCGGTCATCCCCAACAGTGCTGTCATCTGAGTGGCAGGCTGCTCTGTTTCACCCTGGACATTCCGGTCATCCCCGACGGTGCCGTCTGAGCGGCAGGCTGCTCTGTTTCACCCTGGATGTCCTAGGCATTCCTGATGGTGCCATCGCCTGAGCAGCAAGCTGCTCTGTTTCACCCTGGATGTCCCGTCTCCTCTGGGCTCCGAGTTCTGTATTTCTCCTACTCCAGCGTCATCTTCTTTCCTGTCTTCCTCCCTCTCTTCCTCCGACTGGATAATTCCACGTTCCACCTGTACAGATCTTTCTTGCTCATTATCTGACCTACTGAAAGGTCCTCATCATTCCCTTCAAACTCTGACCCTATCACTTCTTCCTCCAGCTCAGCTCCCGACAAACCATCTTGCCTCTTCGCCACAGTTGTGTCTGTATCATGACGTGTAAGTAGGACATTGCATGACATAAACGGATTTACAGAATTATCAGATGTTCCATCTTTTCAATTATAGATACCTTGATCTTCACCAAACACAGATACAAGTTTACTAACTTCACTACAAAAAACACCTGGAAAAAAATAGAACCCCATTCCATTTGCCATTTCCAGCGTTTTCCTGGAGAAGAGACCACCAGCTGTTGCTGTTGATCCAGGAGCACTGACACGTGACGGTGCTGTGGACAGGTGGGTGAGGGTCTAACAGTGAAGTCACAGACAGTGAAGCCACAGCTCTCCGTGTAAACAAGTGTGCAACTAAACCGACCAAGCTGGGGTCAGACTCCAACACCCCCCGGGAATGCAGCTGTTTAACAGAGGAAGTTATGTAATTGCCAAGTCAGGCTCAGGAGAGAAATTCCCCACTGTCAGTTTCTCCTCTTTGGCATTTTCCCTTTGAATATCCGCCGTGTGAAGAATAAAAGTCAAGATCCACCCAAACCCAAAGTGAGGCACCTGGTCCTTTTGTATGAGACAGACGCAACAATTTTGCTTAGATTAGACGGAAAATGCACGTCAAAGAGTGAGACAGACAACAGGGCTCTGGGACATCGCGTCCTTCTTTCTGGAGACTCTGTCAAAGCTGTGTTCACACACTCTGGAGCAGCCGGTTTATTACCCTGCCACTGAAGTCGTGAAGAGAAGTAGAGGAACAGCAGCTAAGAAGGGGAATTTGGGGCTAAAAAACACAGTTTTCCTACATACATATAAATTACATTTCTTTCCAGCAGAGTCACTAGCTTCTGCCACTCAAATAACTACCTTCGTTTCTCCAGAAGATCCAAGCTCCTT
>CAUYPK010157417.1:0-18982 GCA_963574355.1 Loris lydekkerianus
AAAAATAAATAAAATAGATAAACCTTTGGACAGACTAACTAGAAACAGATAAGTAAAATCTCTAGTAACCTCAATCAGAAATGATAAAGGGGAAATAACAACTGATGCCACAGATACATAAAAGATCATCTCTGAATACTACAAGAAACTCTATGCCCAGAAATTTGACAATGTGAAGGAAATGGATCAGTATTTCGAATCACACCCTCTAGCTAGACTTACTGCAAATGAATTAGAGCTCCTGAATAGACCAATTTCAAGCACTAAGATCACAGAAACAATAAAAAAGTTTCCAACAAAAAAATCCCGTGGTCCAGATGGCTTCACACCAGAATTCTATCAAACCTTCAGGAAAGAGCTTATTCTTGTACTGCAGAAATTATTCCAAAAAAATGAGGAGGAAGGAATCTTCCCCAACATGTTGTATGAAGCAAACATCACCCTGATACCAAAACCAGGAAAAGACCCAAGGAAAAAGGAGAATTTCAGACCAATTTCATTAATGAATATAGATGCAAAAATTCTCAACAAAATAAGATTACAGCTTATCATCAAAGAAGTCATACAGCATGATCAAGTACCGTATATACTCCAGTATAAGCCGAGTATATACACGGTACTTGATCATGCTGTATGACTCGGCACAAATTTTGTACCGAAAAAACTTGGCTTATACTCGAGTATATACGGTAGGTTTTATCCCAGGGATGCAAGGCTGGATTAACATACGCAACTCCATAAACATTATTCAGCGTATCAACAAAAGGAAAATCAAACACTATATGATCTCCTCAGTAGATGTAGAAAAAGCATTCAATAAAATCCAGCATTCTTTTCTAATTAGAACACTGAGGAGTAGAGGCATATGTGGCACATTTCTTAAACTGAACAAAGCTATCTATGACAAACCCACAGCTAATATTTCACTGAATGGAGTAAAACTGAAGGGTTTTCCTCTTAGAACGGGAACCAGACAAGGTTGTCCTCTGTCACCATTACTATTCAACATAGTGCTGGAATTTCTAGCCAATACAATTAGATAAGACAAGAAAATAAAGGAAATCCAAATGGGAGAAGAGGATGTCAAACACTCCCTCTTTGCTGATGACATAATCTTATAATGTGAGAACCCCAAAGACTCAACCACAAGACTCCTGGAAGTCCTCAAAAAATACAGTAATATCTCAGGATATAAAATCAACATCCACAAATAAGATGCCTTTGTATGCACTAATAACAGTCAAGATGAGAGGCTAATTAGGGACACAACTCCCTTCACCATAGCTTCAAAGAAAATAAAATACCTAGGAATACACCTAACGAAGGAAGGGAAGGACCTCTATAAAGAAAATTATGAAACCCTGGCTGACACTTGTGGCTCTAAGAAAGGAAATAGCAAGGTTATTAACAAATGGAAGAACATACCATGCTCATGGCTGGGAAGAATCAACATTGTTAAAATGTCTATACTTCCCAAAGCAATCTACCTATTCAATGAAATTCCTATTAAAATACCAACATCGTACTTTCAAGATTTGGGGAAAAAAAATGATTCTGCGTTTTCTATGGAACCAGAAAAAAACCCGTATACCTAAAGCAGTTCTTGGCAATAAAAATAAAGCTGGGGGCATCACCATACCAGATTTTACGCTGTACTACAAAGCCATAGTGGCCAAGACAGCATGGTACTGGCTCGAAAATAGAGACATAGACATTTGGAATCGAATAGAAAACCAGAAAATGAAAGTAACATCTTAAAACCACCTAATTTTCGATAAACCAAACAAGAACATACCTTGGAGGGACAGAATCCCTATTCAATTCTGGTGTTAGAAGAACTGGATATCCACATGTAAAAGACTGAAACTGGACCCACACCTTTCTCCAGTCACAAAAAATGATTCCAGATGGATAAAGGACTGAAATTTAAGGCAAGAAACAATACAAATCCTCAAAGAAAGCATAGAAAAAACACTAGAAGATATTGGCCTCAGGAAAGACTTCATGAAGACTGCCATGGCAATTGCAACAACAAAAATAAACAAATGGGACTTCATTAAACTGAAAAGCTTCTGTACAGCTAAGGAGACAACAACCAAGCAAATAGACAACCTACACAATGGGAAAGGATCTTTGCATATTTTGAATCAGACAAAAGCTTGATAACTAGAATCTATAGAGAACTCAAATTAGTCTACATGAAAAAAGCCAGCAATCCCATATATCAATGGGCAAGAGACATGAATAGAACCTTCTCTAAAGAAGACAGAGGAATGGCTTACAAACATGACAAAATGCTCATCATCCCTATTTATTAGAGAAATGCAAATCAAAGATACCCTGAAGATACCATCTAACCCCAGCGAGAATGGCCCACATTACAAAATCTCAAAACAGCAAATGTTGGCATGAATGTGGAGAGAAGGGAAAACTTTTACAATGCTGGTGGGACTGCAAACTAATACAACCTTTTGGAAAGTAAGTATGGAGAAACCTCATAGAACTCAAGCTAGACCTCCCATTTGATCCTGCAATCCCATTACTGGGCATCTACCCAGAAGGAAAAAAAATCCTTTTATCATAAGGACACTTGCACTGAACTGTTTATTGCAGCTCAATTTACAGTCACAAAAATGTGGAAGCAGCCTAAATGCCCACCAACCCAGGAATGGATTAATAAGCTGTAGGTATATGTACACCATGGAATACTATTCAGCCATTTAAAAAAACGGAGACTTTACTTCCTTTGTATTAACCTGGATGGAAGTGGAAGACATTATTCTTAGTAAAGCATCACAAGAATGGAGAAGCATAAATCCTATGTGCTCAATTTTGATATGCGGACAATTAAGGACATGATGGGGGTGGTGGAAGAGGAGAGCACAGAGAGAAGGAGGGTGGGCTGGGGAAAGAAAGAGCAGAGAGAAGGAAGGAGGGAGGTGGTGATACCTTAGTGTGTGCCACACCTTTTGGGGGTCAAGACATGATTATAAAAGGGACTTTACCTAACAAATGCCATCAGAGTAAACTGGTTTCTTGTACCTTCAATGAATCCCCAACAATAAAAAAAGAAAATATGCTCATCATCCCTGATTGTCAGAGAAATGCAAATCAAAACCACCCTGAGATATCACCTAACTCCAGTGAGTTTGGCCCACATCACAAAGTTTCAAAGCTGCAGATGCTGGCACGGATGTAGAAGGAAGGGAACACATTTTCACTGCTGGTGGGACTGCAAACTAATACATTTTTGGAAGGAAGTATGGAGAACTCTTAAAGAACTTACACAAGACCTCTCATTTTATCCCGCAACCCCATTACTGGGCATCTACCCTGAAGAAAACAAATCATTTTTCACTTGCACTAGACTGTTTATCTCAGCTCAATTTACAATCGCCGAAATGCCTAAATGCCCACCAACCCAGGAATGGATTAATAAGCTGTGGTATATGTATAGCATGGAATACTATTCAACCATTAAAAATAATGGAGACTTTATATCTTTTGTATTAACCTGGATTGAGTTGGAACACATTATTCTTAGTAAAGCATCACAAGAATGTAGAAGCAAGACTCTAATGTACTCCATTCTAATATGAATGTAGTAGATGTTTTAATACAAGTGTGTCTTGTGCTACCTGGTCCATGGTAGAAGACGTCAAGGTGACTTGCAGAGGACAAGACATTTTATTCCAGCACTGACTTTGTGTCAATCCAGATTTCTGGCCTTGGATTCTCAACTATTCTTTAGAGACTTTATCAAACATCCCCTGAAAGGCCCATGTGGTGTGGAAAGACCCTGAACTGAGAGTCAGGCTTCCTACACCAGACATCGCCTTGCACTTCCTGCCATGTGATCCTGGAAAGTCACTAATTCCTCTGAGCTTCCATGTGCTGATCTTACAATGAGAATAGTGCATGGCCTCTTGGCTCTTTGTGAGGCACCACTGTGATTATTAAACATGTTCCTAAATCACATTTAATCTCAACTGAAAAACTAAGAAAAAATTTGCTCATCCAGTAATTACTGGATCTCACACACTTCCATACTCCTTCTAGAATCCTGCAAAGATATCAAAAGTCACGAAAAGTTCTGAATATTAAGAGAAGCACCATCTGGACATCATCAGTTACTTCTGAAATGATCATCCCTCAAGTCTGCAGGGGCGCCAGGGACAGGAGCTACTCAGTTCCCTGCCAGCTCAGATACAAAGAGTTCTATTAACATTCCCTGCCATCCACTCCCTTCATTTTAGGCAGACTCCTCCATCACATGTTTTTACATACAGATTGAATTTCATCCGCAGAAATCCAAGTAAGAACACCCCTGTCAATGTACCTACCCTTAACATGACCTCCCTACACCAGCCTTCTTCTCACTTCAATTCCTTCTCCCTGAAAGTTACCAAGCATAATGCCTCCTTAACAAGCCTAGGTGTCATCAGCAATAGCCATGAGGACTATGGCAAATTCTGCTAGTGCACGCAAAGGCATCCCCTGGTACCAAGAAAGACAGTTGGTGGGTATATCTCCTTGAGATAGGGATAAGAAAATATCCCTTGCAGTAGAACAAACCACATTATCTCTCTCTCTCTCTCTCTCTCTCTCTCTCTCTCTCTCTCTGTATGTATATATATATATATATATATATATATATATGTATGTATACATATATATATACATACAGAGATATATGTATATAAGATATATATATATCTTATGCAAATGTGTTTATTGAAAATCTTTTAGGTGTTGGAATAGTTTATTGATATGTATATATGAATATATGTGTATATGTATGAATATATATACACATATTCATATATGCATAAATGGTAGTTTATTCATATGTATGTATATATACATGTATATGAATATATATGTACATATATGAATAAACTTATCCTAACACCTAAACAGATTTCTAAAAAAATTTTTAAATTTCAAAAAAATTCAAAAGATTTTGCAATTTAAAGAACAAAATTGGTAACCACCAGACATCATCTTTTTCAAACAAATATCTTTAAAATTAATTTTTAGGTTAAGTCCTTTCTCCTAATAATTATTCATGAAGCATTTGTATAGAAATGTACAAGAAGAGATAAAAATAACTTTGAAATTGTTTTGTGTCCATATGTAAAAGGATTTTCACACAAGTGTTGGAAGAAGATATATTAATACTGCTCTTAGAAATTGCAAATGTATCTAGAAAAGGAGGTAACAATTTCATTAGGGACAAAAGGGACATAATTTTAGCTAATGTGGCTATATGTACGTATTCCAAAATAACTTAAAATACTAGTTTAGGGTTTGCGACCGACAAGATGGCAGAAACTCAACTCTTCCTGCTCCTACCCCTAAGAACAGAGAGTCACACGAGGGTACTGAAGAGTAAAAAGATAAAAACAGACTGGCTAGGGCCCCCACTACTTGAGG
This sequence comes from Loris lydekkerianus, assembly GCA_963574355.1. NCBI lineage: Eukaryota > Metazoa > Chordata > Mammalia > Primates > Lorisidae > Loris > Loris lydekkerianus. The sequence goes on from CAUYPK010157417.1 coordinate 5,437, forward strand.
AAAAACAGCAGCTTTCTATTTTCTGATTATCCACACAGTAACAAAAAGCAGCCTAGGTTTGGTCTCCTGATTCTCAGTCCAGAGGCAAAAGTAGCACAAGCTCAGTGTCTCCTGACCCTGAACTCAGCAGCAGAAGAGGACTTGAGTATGACCTTTCCTTCCCCATGGCATTGGGAATCCCACCAGTAAGTAGAGTATCGCCTCGTGTATAGGCCTGGGGCAGTAGGCCTAGAAAAGAATTCTCCACCTATTAGCCCAGCTTGTTTAGCCCAGGTTAACAAGGAAGAACAGAATAGCATTACAAGGACATTGAAAGCAAAATTATTAGAATCACAACCCACAAAAGTAGGCAAGGACCTATGCACCTAAACAGGATGACTTCCTGTTAAAATAAAAACCTGAATAGGATCTAGAGTTACCTAACATCCAAAACTGTCTAGGAAACAACTGTAAATAAAATCCCTTATACTAAAAACCAGAAAAACTACAACTTAAATGCAAAAAACCAATCAACATATGCCAACACCAAGATGAATCAGATACTGGAATTATCTAACAAGAATTTTAAAGCAGCCATTATCAAAATGGTTCATTGAACAATTACAGATAATCTTCAAGAAAGTGAAAAAAAAAATCTTATAAACATATATAAAATATATTTTAAAATACCAAATGGAAATTATAGAACTAAATATATAATCACAGAAATAAAAACCTCACTGAATGGGTATAATAGTGGAATAAATAGGACAAAGAAATGAATCAGTGGACATTAAGTGTAGAACAATAAAAATTAACCAACCTAAACAACATACAGAAAAATACTAGTTTATAAATACTAAATAATAATATAATTATATATCTGGTTGTAATTTATTTCTTTAAATTAGTTGTAATTTTACTCTAAGTTATATTATTTCTTATTTATTTTTAAAAATTAACCCTATCACCTTTGCATAAAACACAATAAAGAGAACAAGGAAATGGTCAACTAATCTCATAATCTACATGATCTCTATTGACATCAAAAGTAAAAATAATACCTACCATTTAACATTAAACATCCACACCAATACAAGAAAAAACACAAAAGATTCTATAGTCAGGATACGCTAAGCACCTAATGAAAGCACACATTTCAGCATACCCTAATAATTTACACAGTATTAATTTGAAGATACTTACCTTCGAATTAAATCTGGTTTTGGAAGAGCCACTTGTTCAATTCCAACTGGTTGGGATACAGGCTGTAAACAGGACAGACAGAAAATCTATTACCATAAGGACAAAATTCAAGCTAAAGATACAATTGGCTGCTGTTTCAAAAAACAATATGGTTAAAATTCATATTTTGGTTGCCTTGCAAATCAGGTAGAATGTCTGTATCAATCCTATTATTGACATTATTACCAAAGATAAAGAAAAATTAAAATGTAGTAGTATTACATCAAGTACATTTTATTCATCACAAATGTTAGTACTGTTTTATGTACTTTTGTGTTATTACATTTCTTTATAGGGGACAGAACTATTAAGCTTTCAGTCTTGCTTTTAAAATTATTACTTTAAAGAGTTACTGCCATTCTACAGTCATATAAATCAATAACTCAAGTTCTAATTTACTATGTGATATGTAGTCTATTGTCTCTCTCTCTCTCTCTCTTTTTTTTTTTTTTGCTGGTTTTTGACCTGGGCTGGATTTAAACCCGCCACCTCCAGTATATGGGGCCAGCGTCCTAATCCTCTGAGCCACAGGCGCCGCCCATCTCTTGTCTCTTTTTACTACACTATTTCCAACTACTCCTTTGAGGCATTAGTATTCAGCAACTATACAAATGGCTTCTAGGAGAATAGTTTAAACTTCAAGCAGGCAAATACCCACTGTCTTTGAAAATAATTTTACATTTACCTAATCTATCCTCTATGAACTTCCACTAGTGATAGCAGAGTGATCTTAAAATGCAAATCTAACAATCCTTTCCTACCCAGTTTTAACTCTCTATGATGGCTCTTCACTTTCTATAAGGTTAAATTTCTTCAGAACACCTGCCTGATTATCCAGCTTTATCTGTCTGCTTGAAGTCTCTAAACTGTAGTCTTTCTGAGTTCGGCTCTTCCATATACTGTGACTCAGCTTATGTTCCTCCACCTCCCTTACTAGTTCAACATCTCTTCAGTCCTGTTCATTTAACCAACATCTAGAACTATTCCAGTTTAAAGGAAACAAAAGAGAGAGAACAATTAAAGGCAATGCATGATATTCAACTACATCCTGGATCAAGAGAGGGAAACTGACATAAAGAAACTACTATATACAAGAGGCCAGCAAAATTACTTTCGGGAACCTTTTAAAAATATATACCTTAGCTTATATATTGGTTTCTAAACTAAAAGGGATGAAGGTTCCTCAGAAATGGTTGATCCCAGCACAGAGACAAGTAAAGAATAAGATAAGCCTGGATCATCTTGCTATACCAAAAAATAAAGAACTGTTCAAAACATGACAGGATCCTATCAAAAGTACTCAGGAGCCACTCTGAAGGGGTTCTTACTGCCCAGATGTGCCACAATTTGGGCATCAAAATAAAGACAGTGAAAGAACATAACCAAATCGATAAAATAAGAATCCATGAATTAATACTGATACAAACAAACATCAAAAGCAAAGCACTTACTTACAGTAAAAATCCAATTAATAAATAAAAGGAGGAATGATGGAGTAAGAATATCATCAATTGATGCTAAAATTAGTGGGTGAAAGCTAAATGAAACTATTTATGTGGTTTCAAAGTCTCCCCTCAGATTACTGTTTAATTACAAAGGCAAAAAGAAAATGACACTGTAGCTTTATAAAAAAAGAACTTGACAGGTCCCATCTTAAGCAAGTAGTCAAATTTAACCTCCCCAATGTTGAGACAAACCTACATCACACACCTCCCAATATGATGCAGAAAGAACACATCATTTACGTGTTATTACTGACAAAAATATGTAACTTCAAATCTCAACAAAAAGTAAAACTTTAAACAAATTCAAAAAGAAGGGCATTCTAAAAAATAACTGGTCTTTGGTCTACAAAAATATCAATGTTATGAAAGACGAAAGGCTAACTATTTCACATTAAAAGACACTAAAAAGACAGGACAACTAAAGGCAATGGACTATTTTGAATTAGATCCTAGAATCAAGGAGGTGGGGACAAATTGCCATGAAGGACATTACATGAAGAACTGGTGAAACTTCAGTGTGTACAATAGATACTAATATTATATATCCACGTCAAATTCTCTGAATTTGGTCATTGTATTCTGAAGTAATATTCTAAAATATTTTCACTTATTCTGAAATATTTAGGAATAAAGATTCACCATGTCTGAAACTGGCCCTCCCATGCTTCCAAGGGAAAATCATTTGTTGAAGGAAAGATGGGTAGATGGATCAATAAACAGATGAACAGACCCATCTTTTAGTAATACGTTTTATCATATCCTTCTTTATCACATATATTTAACGTCTGAATTCAAGGACTCCATACGATTTTTATTGTATTCTTAGCACCACATAGCATAGTGCCTGGAACATATTAGGCTTCCAATAAATGTATGATGGTAGAAAAAAATAAGAAAAGTAAGGATGACAAAGGAAGGAAAGGAGTACGATAAAAATGTTTGTAATCTGATGTTAATAAATCTGGACATCAATCATAAGAAAAGAAACACAAAGTAAGAAAAAAATCACATAGCATCCACATAAACCTTATAGTAAATGTTCAATAATAATTATATCTCATTGTATTGTAGTTTTATATAAAATAATGAAAACTGGCAAAAATTTAGTTCTATAGGAATGGGAGAAGAGTTAGTTAAATATGAATATTTATCATGATGTGGCTATTAAAAACTAAAATCATGAAAACAAAGTAAAGGCAGAAAAAATAATTAACAATGAATGAAAAAAAGCATTAAAAAACTCTGTATGTGTAATTATAACCATTCATTATATGACAAAACAAAAGGATTATACAACAGATCAATAAATCAGTCTTTGGAAAAGTAAAAAATAAATAAATAAATAAATAAATAAATAAACAATTGGCTAACCTAACCAGAAAAAAAAAGAGTAAAGTCTCTAATTTCATCAGTCAGAAATAGTTAATACGAAGTAACAACAGACTCCTCAGAAATAAAAAAAAAATCCTTAATGAATATTACAAGAAACTCTATTCGTAAAAACATGAAAATCTGAAAGAAATAGACCAATATGTGGAAGCACGCCACCTTCCTAGACTTAGCCAGGATGAAGTGTAAATGTTGAACAGGCCTATATCAACTTCTGAAATAGCATTAACAATACAAAATCTCCCTAAAAAGAAACCCCAGGACCAGATGGCTTCACATCAGAAATCTACCAAACCTTTAAACAGGAACTAGTACCTATATTACTCTACCTTTTTCTTCTCTCCTTTTTATTGTTGGGGATTCATTGAGGGTACAAGAAACCAGGACATTTTTCAAAATATGTAAAAAGAAGGAATACTACCCAACACATTCTGTGAAGCAAACATCACCTTGATCCCTAAATGAGGAAAAGACACAACAAGAAAAAACAATTATAGACCAATACCACTAATGAATATTGATGCAAAAATATTCAACAAGATCATAGCAACCAGAATCCACCAACATATCACACACATTATATACAATGACCAAGTGAGTTTTATCCCAGGGTCTCAAGGCAGGTTCAATATAAGTAAATCTATAAATATAATTCAGAACATAAACAAATTAAAAAACAAAGACCATATGACATTCCCAATTGATGCAGAAAAAGCTTCTGATAATATCCAGCATCCTTTCATGATCAGAACATTTAAGAAAATTGGTATAAAAGGGACATTTCTTAAACTGATAGAGACCATCTACAGCAAACCCACAGCCAATATCATATTGAATGCAGTTAAATTTAAATCATTTCCACTCAGATCAGGAACCAGGCGATGTTTCCCATTGTATCCACTGATTTTAAACATTGTAATGGAAGTCTTAGCCATCACAATTAGGCAAGAAAAGGCGATCAAGGGTATCCACATAGGGTCAGAAGAGATCAAACTTTCACTCTTCGCAGATGATATGATTGTATATTGCAAAAACACAAGGGATTCTACTACACAACACTTAGAAGTGATCAAGGAATACAGCAGCATCTCAGGTTACAATATCAACACCCATAAATCTGTAGCCTTTATATATACCAACAATAGCCATGCTGAAAAAACAGTCAAGGACTCTATCCCATTCGCAGTAGTGCCAAAGAAGAAGAAATATTTAAGAGTTTACCAAACAAAGGACGTGAAAGATCTCTATAAAGAGAACTGTGAAACTCTAAGAAAAGAAATAGCTGAAAATGTTAACAAATGCAAAAACATACCATGCTCATGTCTGGGAAGAATCAACATTGTTCAAATCTCCATACTACCCAAAGCAATATATATATATATATATATTTTTTTTTTTTTTTTTGCAGGTTTTGGGCTGGGGCTGGGGCTGGGTTTGAACCCACCACCTCCAACCCTCAGACCAGAACCCTCAGACAGCCCTCTAAACGGGAGGAGATATTTGCAAGTTATATCTCCAGCAAAAATTTAATAATCGGAATCCACAGAGAACTCAAATGTATTAGCAAGAAAAAACCGAGTGATACCATCTCAGGGTGGGTAAGGTACTTGAAGACAAACTTCCCTGAAGAAGACAGGCACACAGTCTACAGACATAATAAAAAATGCTCAACATCCTTTATCATCAGAGAAATATAAATCAAAACTCCTTTGAGCCACAGGCGCCACCAGCAATATAAAATTTTAATGAAATCCCTATTAAAGCGCCACTGGCAGACTGTAAAGAGCTCAAAAAAATAATACTTTCTTTTATATGAAACCTGAAAAGAACCTCGAATAGCCAAGACATTACTCAGAAATAAAAACAAAGCAGGAGGAATCACAATACAAGACCTTAAACGACACTATAAATCTATAGTGAATAAAACAGCATGGAACTAGCACAAAAACAGAGAGGTAGATGCATGGAACAGAATAGAGAACCAAAAAATGAAACAAGCTACTTACCATTCTTGGATATTTGACAAGCCAATTAAAAACATTCAATGTGGAAAAGATTCCCTATTTAACAAATGGTGCTGGGTGAATTGGCTGGCGACCTGTAGAAGACTGAAACTGGACCCACACCTTTCACCATTAACTAAAATAAACTCTCACTGGATTAAAGATTTCAATTTAAGACAGGAAACTATAAAAATACTAGAAGAAAGTGTAGGAAAAACACTTTAAGAAATAGGCCTGGGTGAATATTTTATGCGGACGACCTTCCAGGCAATTGAGGCATCACCAAAAATACATTACTGGTACCTGATCAAACTAAAAAGCTTCTACATAGTCAAGAACGCAGTAAGTAAAGCAAGCAGACAGCCCTCAGAACTGGAGAACATATTTGTAGGTTATTTCTCCAACAAAGGTTTAATAACCAGAATGCACACAGAACTCAAACATATTAGCAAGAAAACAGCAAGTGATCCCATCAAAGGGTGGGGAAGGGACGAATGCACACAGAACTCAAACATATTAGCAAAAAAACAGCAAGTGATCCCATCAAAGGGTGGGGAAGGGACTTAAACAAAAACTTCAATGAAGAAGACAGGCAGAGGGCAGAGAAAAGATGGCTGACTTAAGTCAGCTTTCCACAGAAGCTCCCGTCCAGAAGGAGAGTTAAAGGACAGAAATTCAGCAAGTAACCAGGTTGATTAGAGCTGCACCAAGAGAGAAGGTTAAAGAATGCACATAAACCCTGCTGAGGCGAGCTGCAACCACAAGGATACGAACAAAAGGTACAAAATCCATCACCAAGCGAAAGGGAGTCCCTTCCCCCATGAGAACGACTTGGAGTTCCCCATAAACAAATAAGCAGAGTTCAAAAGTCCTCCCACTATAATCCATGGGAGAGACCCTCTAAAAATTGAACATATTTGCCTACTCGGGGACCATGGCACTCTCCTGCCAGGCATAAAACGGTGTAAAACTGTATATATTCTCTACCTGAAATTCTGAGCTCCCAGGACTCCACTCTCACTCTGAGGTCTGGAGGCCTGTCACCCAGGAGACCAGATTCATGGGTGATTTTTCATGGGGTGTAGACAGGGCGTGGACTACAGCTGGTCAGTGCTGATTCTGCGACTCGTGAGTGATGAGAGGATGGTCAGATCAGAGGGAACCACACTGGAGCGTTGGTGCCACGAGGTGCAGAGCAACAGCCGTTTTTGGCAAAAATAGGGGTGACCCCTGGATATTCTTGAGTCACATCCCCTGTCCCTCTGGGCAACCAGAGGAGGCTGAGATCTTGTCAGGTGGCAATCACCAGCAGAACAAATCTGGGTCAGACAAACAGACCCTGGGAATTTAGCTGGGACACAAACAAATAACGCAAAGTTGTTCTGTTTGGTCATTAACATCAATCGCGGGTGGAACTGGAACCGAGTGAACAAACCCCAACCTCCATCAAGTGCCCAAAGTTGTCAAGGCTAACCTTCCCCTACCGGATAGAGGCAGATAGCAGCGGCCTAGATGAGGGGCATAGATTTCCTTGTGATTCAGGCAGGTGTAAAGCCCTGGAGTATCTGCTCATTGGATGCAACTGGGTCACAACCCTGTGGGATTATCAGTGACAGGGGGTGACAGAGGTGCAAGGTGGCAAAGGAGGCATCAACTCTCCCAGACTAATCTATATGCTGGGTGGGTCCTCCTAACCTGACAGAGCACAGGAGCAAGTCATATTTGAGTTGTAAGGAGACCCCCTGCAATTTAGTTGCCAGAGACCTTTTAAACTCTTCTACCTGAGACAGGTGCTGACTGAGACAATTGATTTGGACTTTTTGAAATGAGCCAATCACCCAAAGACTATCCAAGTGGGGCACTCAGTAAGAACATTTGACTTCCCTTTTCCAATTGCCTGTGGGGATTGGGGTGAATTAATTGTTGATATTTCTCCACAGCTGAGACTTCAAACAAGAGTAACTGTTTCACTACGGTTGGACAGAGAAAAGCTGAAAACAAAAAAGAGCAACTTAGCCCCACCACATCAAACAGGTACCCAGTTTCTCAGGCCGAAGCACTGTATGGGTCCTCGGCAAAGCTCCAAGGGAAAAGTCAAACGATGTAAAATAATCATGGGAAGAATCACTGGAAAAACTCTAGTCACATGAATAAACAGAGTCGATCAACCCCCCCCAAGAAAAGATAAAGCAGATGTAACTGAAGATCCCATTCATAAACAGCTGACCGAGATGTGAGAAATCAAATTCAGAATTTGCACTGCAAACAAGATTAACAGAATTGAGGAAATTTGGAATTAGAAATTCGAGGAGAAATTCAAAAGTTGTCTCAAGAATTCAACGAATTTAAAGACAAAAACACCAAAGATTTTGTCACATTGAAGCAAGAATTTACAGACCTGAAAGATCTAAAAAATACAGTAGAATCCATCAGCAACAGGAGCAAGAAGAAGAAAAAAGGATTTCTAACATTGAAGACAAGCTTATGAAGTCCCCCAAATTCTCAAAGAGGAAGAGAAATGCAGAGAAAAAACAGATCATTCTCTCAGAGAGCTCTGGGATAATTCAAAGAAGGCTAACATCTGCCTCATGGGAATCACTAAAATTGATGAAGTGGCTTCGCAAGTCACAGAGGCCCTTCTCCATAAAATAAAGAAAATTTTCCAGACATGCCAAGAGATTCTAAAATTCAGATAGCAGACACTTTCAGAAACTCAGCACAACTCAATCCCAATAAGACATCCCCAAGGCACATCATAATTATTATCACTAAAGTTAATATGAAGGAGAAAATTCTGAAATAAGACATATGTAAGAAAACCATTACCTACAAAGGGAACAATATTAGAATGACTGCAGATCTCTCTGCTTGAAGTTTTCAAGCCAGATGAAGATGGTCATTGACATTTAATCTCCTAAAACAAAATAACTTTCAACCCAGGATCCTGTATCCAGCTAAGCTGAGTTTCATTTATGACAGAGAAATTAAGTACTTTAATAACATTCATATGTTGAAAATATTTGCCTTAACCAAACCAGCTCTTCAGGATATTCTCAGACCTATTCTCCATTATGACCAGCCCAATCCTCTACCACAAAAGTAAACTCACTCAGAAACTTTTGATCAAACTCCAACTTCCACAGTGGCAAAACAATTAAAAACGTCCACTGGACTTCTGAAAAACTCAATACTCAAAACTTTACCAGACTTGTCTATATTCTCCATTAATGTGAATGACATAAACTGTCCTCTAAAGTGGCACAGGTTGGCTGACTGGATACATAAACTCAGGACAGATATTTGCTTCATACAAGAATCACATCTTACCTTAAAAGATAAATATAGACTCAGGGTAAAAGGATGGTCATCCATATTTTAGGCAAATGGTAATCAGAAAAAAACAGCTGCTGCAATTGTATTTTCAGACACAATAGGCTTTAAAACAACAAAAATAAAGAAGGATAAAAATGGTCACTTCGTATTTGTTAACGGTAAAACTCAATATGATGAGGCTTCAATTATGAATATTTATACACCCAACCAGAATGCACCTCAATTTATAAGAGAAACTCTAACAGAAATGAACAACGAAATTTCCTCCAGCTCCATAATAGTCAGAGATTTCAACACTCCTTTGGCGGTGTTGGATAGATCCTCCAATGAGAAGCTCAGCAAAGAAAATTTAGATTTAAACATAACCAGTGAAAATTTGAATTTAGCAGACATCTACAGAACATTTCATCCAAACACAACTGAATACACATACTTCTCATCAGCCCACAGAACATACTGCAAAATCGACCACATCTTAGGTCACAAGTTTAAACTCAGTAAATTTTAAAAATAGAAATTATTCCTTACATCTTCTAAGACCACCATGTAATAAAAGTTGAACTGACTAAGAACAGAAATCTCCATACTCATACAAAAACATGGAAGTTAAATAACCTTATGCTGAATAATACCTCGGTCGCAGATGAGATTAAGAAGGACATTCCAAAATTTTTGGAACAAAACAACAATGAAGACATGAATTAACAGAACCTCTGGGATACGACAAAGGCATTCCTAAGGGGGAACTTTATAGCACTGCAAGCCTTCTCAAGAGAACCGAAAGAAAGGAACTTAACAACTTCATGTGACATATCTCAAGAAAGTGGAAAAGGAAGAACATTCCAACCACAAACCCAGTAGAAGAAAAGTAATAACAAAAATTAGAACAGAATTAAATGAAATTGAAAACAAAAGAATTATACAACAGATCAATAAATCAAAAAGTTGGTTTTTTGAAAAGGTCAATGAAATAGATAAACCTTTGGCTGACCTAACCAGAAAAAAAAAAAAAAGAGTAAAATCTCTAATCTCATCAATCAGAAACGAAAAACACGAAATAACAGACTCCTCAGAAATTCAAAAAATTCTTAATGAATATTACAAGAAACTTTATTCTCAGAAATATGAAAATCTGAAAGAAATTGACTGATACTTGGAAGCACGTCACCTTCCAAGACTTAGACAGAATCAAATGGAAATGCTGAACAGATCTATATTAAGTTCTAAAATAAAAACAACCTTACAAAATCTCCCTAAAAGGAAAAGCCTGGAACCAGATGGCTTCATCTCAGAATTCTACCTAATCATTAAATAGGAACTAGTACCTTTATTACTCAACCTGTTCCAAAATATAGAAAAAGAAGGAAGACTACCCAACACATTCCATGAAGCAAACATCACCCTGATCCCTAAACCAGGAAAAGAACCAAAAAGAAAAGAAAATTATAGACCAATATCACTAATAAATATAGTTGCAAAAATATTCAACAACATCCTAACAAACAGAATCCAGCAACACATCAAACAAATTATACATCATGACCAAGTCAGTTTTATCACAGTGTCTCAAGGCTGGTTCAATATAGGTAAATCTACAAGAATAATTCAGCACATAGACAAATTAAAGAACAAAGACCTTATGATTCTCTCAATTAATGCAGAAAAAGCTTTTGATAGTATCCCTTCATGATAGAAAACTTAAGAAAATTGGTATAGAAGGGACATTTCTTAAACTGATACAGGCCATCTACAACAAACCCACAGCCAATAATGTACTGAATGGAGTTAAATTGGAATCATTTCCACACAGATAAGGAACCAGACAAGGTTGCCCATTGTCTCCACTGCTCTTTAACATTGTAAGGGAAGTTTTAGCTGCTGCAAATAAGGAAGAAAAGGCAATCAAGGGTATCCATATAGGGACAGAAGAGATCAAACTTTGGCTCTTCGTAGATGATATGATTGTATATCTGGAAAGCACCAGTGATTCTCCTACAAAACTCATGGAAGTGATCAAGGAATACAGCAGCATCTCAGGTGACAAAATCAACATTCATAAATCGGTAGCCTTTATATATACCAATAATAGTCAAGCTGAAAAAAAAAAAAAAAACAGTTAACACTCTATTCCATTCACAGTAGTGCCAAAGAAGATGAAATATTTAGGAGTTTATTTAACAAAGGACTTTAAAGATCTCTATAAAGAGAAGTATGAAACTCTAAGAAAAGAAATAGCTGAGAATGTTAACAAATGGAAAAACATACCATGCTCAGGGCGGGGAATAATCAACATTGTTAAAATGTCTATACTACCCAAAGCAATATACAATTTTAATTCAACCCCTATTTAAGCACCACTGTCATACTTTAAAGATCTTGAAATAATAATACTTTGTTTTATAAGGAATTAGAAAAAATCTCGAATAGCTAAGACATTACTCAGAAATGAAAAAAAAGCACGAGTTATCAAGCTACTGGATTCAGACTATACTATAAATCGATAGTGATCAATACAGCATGGTACTGGCACAAAAACAGAGAGGTAGATATATGGAACAAAATAGAGAAGCAAGAGATGAACTCAGCTACTTAAAGTTACTTGATCTTTGACAAGCCAATTAAAAACATTCAGTGGGGAAAAGGTTCCCTATTTAACAAATGGTACTCGGTGAACGGGCTGGCAACCTGCAGAAGACTAAAACTGGACCCACACCTTTCACCATTAACTAAGATAAACTCTCACTGGATTGAAGATTTCAACTTAAGAAAGGAAACTATAAAAATACTAGAAGAGAGTGCAGGCAAAACTCTTGAAGAAATCAGTCTGGGTGAGTATTTTATAAGGCAGACCCCCCGAGCATTTGAAGCAGCTTCAAAAATACACTACAGGGACCTGAGCAAACTAAAAAGCTTCTGCACAGCCAAAAACACAGTAAGTAAAGCAAGCAAACAGCTCTCAAAATGGGAGAAGATGTTTGCAGACTATGTATCTCACAAAGGTTTAATAACCAGAATCCATAGAGAACTCAAATGTATAAGCAAGAAAAGAACAAGTGACCCCATCACAGGTTGGGCAAGGGATTTAAAGAGAAACTTCTCTGAAGAAGAAAGGTGTGCAGCCTACAGACATATCAAAAAATGCTCATCATCTTTAATCATCAGAGAAATGCAAATCAAAACGACTTTGAGATCATCTAACTCCAGTAAGACTAGCCCATATCACAAAATCCCAAGACCAGAGATGTTGGCGTAGATGTGCAGAAAAGGGAATACTTCTACACTGCAGGTGAGAATGAAAATTAATGCATTCATTTTGGAAAGATGTATAGAGATCTAAAAATAGATCTTAGAGATCTAAAAATCAATCTGCAATTCAATCCTATAATTACTCTACTAGGCATATACCCAGAACAAAAATCACACCACAACAAAGATATTTGTCCCAGAATGTTTATTGCAGCCATATTCATAATTATTAAGTTATGGAAAAAAACCAAGTGCCCATTGATCCACTAATGGATTAATAAATTGTGGTATATGTACACCACGGAATATTATGTAGCCTTAAAGAAAGATGGAGACTTTACTTTTTTTATGTTTACATGGATGGAGGTGGAACATAGTCTTCTTAGTAAAGTATCCCAAGAATGGAAGAAAAAATATCCAATGTACTCAGCCCTATTATGAAACTAATTTATGGTTTTCACATGAATAGGGGGAAGGGGAGGGGAAGGAGGGGGTAGGTGGCCAGAGGGTGGGGGGTTGGTGAGATTAAACCTGCAGTGCATCTTACAAGGGTATATATGAAACATAGTAAATGTGGAATGTAAATGTCTTAGTATAGTAGGAAAATGCCAGGAAGTATATGTCAACCAGTGTGATGAAAATGTGTCAAACGGTCTATGAAACTATTGTATGGTGTCCCATGGTCACATTAATGTACACAGCTATAGTTGGTTCTTTGAAAAGATCAATAAAATAGATAAACGTTTGGCCAACCTAACCAGGAAAAAAAGAGTCAAATCTCTAATTTCATCAATCAGAAATGGTAATGATGAAATAACAACAGACCCCTCAGAAATTCAAAAAATC
>CAUYPK010157419.1:0-34487 GCA_963574355.1 Loris lydekkerianus
AAATCTTAGAAAAAAAGTTTTATAGGATCTGTTAAGGGAATACTTAGATTGTGGAGTGGGCTCCTTTCAACATATATGATGTTTTCTCATACTAAATTATTTAGATATTAAAACAAAGACTTATTCACACACACTTACTACGGCCTCCCACTGATATTCATTCCTAGTTTAGAAAATTGAAAATATATTACAAGTATATTTACCATACTTGTCAAAGACAATGCAATTTATATTCTATACACAGTTGATCTGGCAATACTTATTACATGCCTAGATATGCTTATATTCTTTAGCTCAATAGTTTCATTTTAGGTTTTAAAAGATTTATGGGAATCTATCTTAAAAATCATAAATATAGATAAAAGTACACATGAATTACCAAAAATATGTCTTTTTTAAAATAGCAAAATAGTTAAATATAAAATAATGGCTTCAAAATACTGAAATCATTAAAAATATTTGAAGCATCTTATTATGGAGATTTATCATTAATAGTGCCATGAAAAAAATGCTCAAAATATAATAGTGAATTTAAAATTTTTAAATTTACTTCAACATTATAGACTTTGTATTATTTCAGTTACCTCTGTGAAAAAGGGTTCAGTTAAAACCTGCAATTCACAGAATCAGCTGACGGTGGATACCCTTCTGTCCTTCGCCATTTTTTTACTTTTCCCCTCTTTTTTTCTTATCCCCATGACTTCTGTCCTTTTCCTTTTTTCCTCAAATTTTCTACAGAGAGCATGAATTTATTTTGCAACTAGAAAACGTTAATCAAATCAAAAACAAGGGTGGTAAGCCAGAAGACCAAAAATCACATCATAACAAAGATATTTGTACCAAAATGTTTATTGCCGCCCAATTCATAATCGCTAAGTCATGGAAGAAGCCCAAGTGCCCATCGACCCACGAATGGACTAGCAAATTGTGGTACATGTATACCATGGAATATTATGCAGCCTTAAAGAAAGATGGAGACTTTACCTCTTTTATGTTTACATTGATGGAGCTGGAACATATTCTTCTTAGTAAAGTATCTCCAGAATGGAAGAAAAAGTATCCAAATGTACTCAGCCCTACTATGAAGCTAAATTATAGCTTTCACATGAAGGCTATAACCCAACTATAGCACAAGACTATGGGGAAACGGCCAAGGAAGGGGAAGGGAGGGGGGAGGTTTTGGTGAAGGGAGGGTAAAGGGTGGGGCCACATCTATGGTGCATGTTAGAATGGGTACAGGCGATTGCACTAATGTACACAGCTATGATTTAACAATAAAAAAAAAAAAAAAAGAAGGCAGACTCCGTTTCAGGGGCTTGGTTGGCTCCCTCCAGTACTGGCCCCACCCACTGGCCTAGGAACACTTCTGAGCCCCAATTCACTACTCTGGAAAGCAGAAGTCCCACCACTGCCCTGTTTATTCCAGGGTATGTTGGGGACCCGCTGAGGGAACATGGGAAATACCAAATTGACAGGAAAGGTGGCAACTCTGCCCTAAGAGGCCCCTTAATACTCACAAGAGAGAGTTTTTGGCCGCACTCACAATACAGGAAACCCTATTGGCATCCACATAGTCGTAGGTAAACTCTTCTGGGTCTGTCCTGGAACCTGACTCAGAGAGCAGGAGGCCCAGCCAGTGGCCCATTTCCTCAGAAGACTTAGCCTGCAAGGAGACCAACAGACATGAGCAGAGCCGGGAGTGCTGGCCCTCCCTGGCCCAGGCCCCACCTGGACGGGCTTCTGTGACAGCCTGGGGCCATGCTCCCTCATGTTTACATATCCTGTCCCTCGGTGACCCCGAATAACATTTCCTTTCAGTGACATCTTGATGCTGCCTTCGTGACACTGTGGAATTTACACATGTCCCGTGTGATTTGTATGCAGGTATATCTAGAAGGCAGTAACTACTGTTAGTTATTACTAGATGATTCCCCATTAGAAATTAAAGTAGAGGCCAGGTATGATGACTCATGCTCATAATCCTAGCCCTCTGGGAGGCTGAGGTGGGAGGACTGCTTGAGGCCAAGAGTTCAAGACCAACTTGAGCAAGAGCAAGACCCCCTTTCTACAAAAAATAGAAAAAGTAGATAGGCACAATATGTATACTTGTAGTCCCAGCTACTTAGGAGGCTGAAGCGGGAGGATCGCTTGAGCCCAGGAGTCTGAGGTTGCAGTGTGCTTTGGTGATGCCACTGTACTGTAGCCAGGGTGACAGAGCAAGACCCTGTCTCCAAAAAGAAATGAGTAAATAAAGCTATCACCTGTTAATAGTTATTAAAATTGTTAAGTACAGTGGGTGCCCCAAAAATGTACACACCATTTAAGAAAGGCAAAAACTGTTAAATTTGTAAAACTCAAGTCATGTTTTATTTCTGTAATTATAAGAAGTGCTCAATATATCTAATAATATTATCTAATAATATTAGATAATATTATTAGATAATCAATGTGTCTTTTGTTATTAGTACATATTGAGTATTACAATTTTAATACCTTTTTGTCCCTTAAAATGTGTACACATTTTTTGGCATCCTCTGTATTAAAGAGTTGTATGTATTTTAGGCTGAGACTTCTAATGAAGTCTATCATGAACTACCACGTCAGTTTATCACCCTAATCCCACACGTACAAGACTTCTGTGGATCTCTGCTAAAAAATAACAACATTCAAATTTATTCTTGTTTTTGGCTTAAATAAAGTCAAGACATCTTAAATACCTTACAGTAGTTCAACTGCTAAATGAGGATCTTAGGCCTACTGTATTTGGTTCTTGTATTTTTACCCAGGGTACAATTTTCTTTTTTTTGAGACAGTGTCTCACTTTGTTGCCGAGGCTGGAGTGCAGTGGCATCATCGTACTTCACTGCAGCCTCAAAATCCTGGGCTCAAGCAATCCTCTTGCCTCAGACTTCTGAGTAGCTGGGACTACAGGTATGTACCACCACACCTAGCCTTTTTTTTTTTTTTTTTTTTTTTTGGTAGAGATAGGGTCTCCCCGTATGGTTCAGGGTATTCTTGAACTCCTGTCCTGAAATGATCTTCCCACCTTGATGACTTCCTAAAGTGATGAGATTACAGGTATGAGCCACTGTGCCCAGCCCCCAGTATATTCTAATCAAATACATACACTGGGTACTTCCCTGGGATATCCCAAAAGACATCCCTAAAGTCACCATACATAAGAAAAATGGGAAATTGTAGCTAGATATACCTTTATTTACAAGTAATTTTACAAAATATTCACCAAATATTTTCTACATGTTTACCACCTCCTTGTAAAATTTTGTAATGAATATTTTATAAACAGAGGCATATCTAGGGACAGTTTCTCATTTTCACTATGTGTGGTGACTTCAGGGGCGACCTTTAAGATACCTTCTATTAAAATGCCAACATTATTTCTTGCCTTCATGTTGAGACTAAACTGTGAATTCTACATAAGCCACAGGTGTATTTTCATGAGGAAAACAGCTTCCCTGTGGCATCGAACCCACATCTGTGCCCTCCTGTGGCTGCTGCACTCTCCATCAGAGAGGCAGTGAGACATTTAGCAGAATGTGACATTTAGTTGGTTTCAACTTGATTTCTCAGTGCAGCTTTTCACAGTCATCTCCCAGTTCAGCTTGCCCCATCTCTGCCTGGGCAGCTGTGGCAGCTCCTGACAAGGCTCCTCTGCCACTTTTTCCATCTGTCCCCCACCTTATAGCAGGAGAATCTCTAAACACAGACCTGAACATGTCACCCTCCCGTCACTGGGTAATTAGCTGACTGACATCACACTCTCAAACTAGGAGGTAAGTTCCCTGAGGACAGGGGACCTGTATCTCTCTGTCTACCCTATTACTGGATGGAGGAAACGTTTGTCAACTGGAGACAGATGAATGATGAATGGACACAAGCATCCCCGGGAGCAACTGTGATGTGGACACCAGAGGGCAGTGTTGGAGCAAAGTTTGGGTGACGACCCCCCATAAAGACTAAGGAACCAGGAGTTAATAGGCAAGTGTGTGTGTGTGTGTGGGGGGGGTAGAACGGATCTGGACTCCGCCTAGGCTGACAGCCATTAAGTCACTTCTTATTTTTGTAATTGTAACATCACATCAAACAGAGGGTGGGGGGTGGGAGGAATATAATTGTATTACAAAGCTCAGTCTTCCCAGATAAGCCCTAACAGTCCTCATTTTTATGTACTTGGCCTAGAGGTACTCACAGCTGGGGACACACAGACACACAAAACAGTGCCCACTTTCATTCCCCAGAAGCTTTTCCAGCACGCAAGGAGTTATAAATACTCTTTCTGCCCTAAGTGCAGGAAGTAGCTCATTGTCCCACTCCTATAACACAGCCACCCTGAGGTCAGAAAAGGAATGGAATTTTAGAAAATGCAACCAATCTCAGGCAAAGGAAGCAAAAATAACATGCGGGGACACTGACTCTCCCTTGGTAGGATCACAGTTCTTGAGACTGGCAGCAAAACAGCCATAACCGCCACCCCCTGACTGCCCTGTGGCTGCCACGGTACCTCAAGCTTGGCCAGCTCCTCGCCCTTGTGGATGATGCGGAAGGAGTAGAGGTGGTCGGGACTCGGGTCCGGGACCACCTCACAGCCCAGCAGGCTGAGGGGCTGCTGGGCCACCTTGCTCCGGTTCCGGTCCTGGTAGAAGTGCAGGTGATTGTCCCTGACAGAGCACCAGCGGGACTTCCACTGGCTGTTCACTAGCACATTCAGGTAACCTGCAGGAGGAAACACAGATGCGGGAGGGGTGAGGCCGCAGGAGGGGCTGCACTGTGTGTGTGGGGTGCACCTGCAGGAGCAGATACCCCAGCAGGAGGGGCTGTACCTGTGGAAGGGGTGTACCCTGAAGGAGGGGCTGCACCTGTAGGAAGGGGTGTACCCTGAAAGAGGGGCTGCACCGGCAGGAGGGGGGCTGCACCTGTGGGGGGTGCACCTGTAGGAGGGGGGCTGCACCTATAGGAGGGGGGCTGCACCTGTAGGAGGGGCTGCACCTGTAGGAGGGGCTGTACCTGTAGGAGCAGATGCACCTGAGGGACAGAGGCACCCGTGGGAAGAGAGGCACCTGCAGGAAGCAGGCGGTGACAGGAGACCATGGGTACCCAAGGGTGTTAGAGGCTGGCATCCCTGCTGAGCCTCCTGAGAATCTGCCCTGGAGGCTCGGCTTCAGATCCTAGCAGGCCTCAGGCCTTCTCTTCTGGGAGGGGCTGTGAATCTCGCAGTACATTTTTTTTCCCATATTGTCAGTGGCTAGACCCCTTGAAGGTGGGTAGCACCTGGCTTTGGGGCAAGGTATGACCAGGCCTGGCACGTGCACAGGACAGAGCCCCCCACCCTAGAGCCCCATCAGGCCTCCGACCTGCCTCTGGTTGCCCAGGCTGCTAGGGCAGGACACTTGCCCAGCCCCAGGCTCCTCACTGCAGATTCGGTCCTCTTGCCTCCACAGCTTCCACAGCCTCCCTAGCCCCAGGCCTTCCAGGCTCAGCCTGTGCCCGACTTCTCACCTCATGCAAGCTGCAGCTGTTCAAGGGCCCTCCCTAGGTTGTGACTCACACTCGCCCCGCCTTCTGTGAGAACACTCGCAGCCTGACGCAGTGGAACTCTGCTTCCACGCTGGCCTCCTCAGCCAGACACAGTGGGCTTCTCAAGGGCAAGAACCATGCCACATGCCTCTCCAGGGCCCAGGGTCTGTAGTCCTCTTGCCTCTCCCCCATGCCACATGCCTCTCCCCCCACTCCCTGCTTCTCTGTGGCCTGCAGAGGCTGCCAGCACTGGGGCACACACACCATGCCATTCTGCATGGGATTCAGCTTCTCAGAGAGGACGAGCCTCCCTACCCGGTGGGATGAATATTCACTGAGCTGACACCAGGCACCAAGCCCAGCATTATCCCTGGAGCTACAGAAATGAGTAGAATCCAGGCTTTGGGCTCCTCTACACCCCGTGTATGCAGTGAGTTGCCATCTCTCTGCTCTCCAGCTTACAAGGTGAATGCCTTCCCCATCCTAAGGGATTGGAAGCTGACCTGACCCAGGCCATAGGGTGAAAGTGCACATCCACTTTCCTGCCCATCCCAGCTGGACACACAGTAGATCATGAATATCTCCAAGCCACAATGAGACCAGGACCCAGGAATTCTGGCCCACTGGGGCAGATTCCACCACACCCATCACAATCCTTTGGACAAAAGAAAGCTTTGGGTCAGGAAAGGTGGGAGCTCAGATTGTCAGCACCCCCAGACCTGGGAAGGAGAGCAACTGTGCTCCCTCTCACCCTTCCCCCAGCCCAGGGATAGGCACATTCTTAGCTGCTGAGCAGACTTAAAGCCATAACCCAGCTAGGTCTCCCCAATAGCGACTCACTGGGACCAGGCTGCTATGCCCAACATGTCCTCTGAGGCCATAGGGGGCAGCAGAGCCAGGTACTACCCAGCACCCTAGGCAGAGAAGCAGGAGGCTCCCAAGGTTAGGCCTTTTCTGCTGCCTTCCCGTCCCACCCTGTCCTCCCTGACAGCCTCAGAAAGCAAGAGAAGTTAACTGGGACTCAGGGATGGGACCTAGGCTCCACGAGGAAGAGGAAAATGCCTGAGGGTGGATGGTAATGGCCTGTAGGTTCTGTGGTATGGGGAGGAGGTAACAGCAAGGAGCCCCTCACCCTGGGACATTTCCAGGGAAGGCCCTTCTCCTCTCTTTACTTGTCTCCTCCAACATGAGCTGATCAGCACCCACACGCCCACTCTGGGCCTCAACATCGGTTCTTATAGGTCTACAGGTTTATACTGCTGCCCTCAGGCGCCATTCCAGCCCATTCAACTCCCACCCACCTGCCAGGCCCAGGTCTGGGAAGCCACTTCTGGCCTTAGGCTTAGGGTTGCTGGCCACAGAGCAGCAAAGGTTCTCTGTCCCTGAGCCCGTAGGGGTGCAAAGATAGATATAAAGCCATCTCCCTCGGGCTGCAAGATCTCCGTACTGTGCTTGCCCTCTGTTTGGTTCCCTTTTCCTAACAGTCTGCCTGTCATACTCCATAAATAGAGACTGAGTGGACATCGTTTTTAAAAGAACAGTAGAACACCCATTAGTTACCCTTCACTTCCACAAGGACCCAGCATGGCAGCAAGAGTCTGGTTAGGCATAAAGAACTACCCACAGCGAAAATCAAATAGGGACCTGGGGCTACATGCTGTCCATCCCTGGCCATGTTTAAAGCAACACCTGCAGTGCTCTTCTGGTGCCTTCTGCCCTCGCCTGCCCAGAGACAGGCTCCAGCCAAGGGAATGAGCCCTCTGGTCCGGGGGGTGGCGGCTAAGATTCTTACTGGATGTCTCAAGGGACCTCTCCGGGGGGTCCAGCGAGGTGGACTTCTTCCTGCCCAGGTTCATCAGGTTGCTTAGTTTGAGGCCAGCAGAACATTTCTTCTTGACTATCAAGATGAGAGAGAAAACAGTTGGCGTTGAACACCATCTGCCCCCATGCCCACAAGAGAAGGAAAATAGCAAAGCCATCACCACGACATCCACTCATTCCTCCCCCACCATGCTCACATGCACATATGTGTGCACAGGGTCCTCAGGGGGTCAGGTGTCTCTAAAGCCACACACTCAAGATGGCCTTACATACTTCTTATACCAGGGGTCCTCAAACTTTTTAAATAGGGGGCCAGTTCATTGTCCCTCAGACCGTTGGAGGGCCGGACTATAGTTAAAAAAAAAAAGAACAAAAAAACTATGAACAAATTCCTACGCACACTGCACATATCTTATTTTGAAGTAAAAAAACAAAATGGGAACAAATACAATCACACCACTGCATGTGGCCTGCGGGCCTTAGTTTGAGGACCCCTGTATAGACTGTGTCACCACTGAAACTCTACAGATGATCCCGGCTCAAAGAGATTTGACATTGGATTAGCAAAGAAGAAGGATGAAAGAATATTCTATCCCCAGAATTTCATGAAACTTCACTTTGATTTGGCCATCTCTCCCTTTTCCCTGGATCTATCAGTGATAGTCATTTACAAGTAGTTTATTCACTGGAGGCCATGTTAAAACCAGCTGCTAAAACCCATCAGAGTTGAGCCAGACAGCCAAATCTCTCTCTCAGAAATGCCCTCTCCCTCCCAACTGTGAAAAGGGATCCACAGTGTGGTTACCATCTTTGGTTTCTGGGACCTCTGGGTGGCTGTCTGTGGAGCTCCCGTACTCTGAGGCTGACA
The DNA here is from genome assembly GCA_963574355.1 of Loris lydekkerianus. NCBI lineage: Eukaryota > Metazoa > Chordata > Mammalia > Primates > Lorisidae > Loris > Loris lydekkerianus. The sequence goes on from CAUYPK010157419.1 coordinate 8,225, forward strand.
GGTACTTCTCAGCTATATCTGGCTGTAGAAAGGAGAGAGGGATGGATGGATGGATGGATGGATGGATGGATGGATGGATGGATGGGGACTGCTGGCATGGAGACCATAAGTTTAGGGAGACGGCTCTTGGGTTAGTCCAGAGGTCCATGACCAAACCCCCAGTAGTTAGCCAAACAGCAAAAGTTGGACATTGGCCAAGCTTCCCTCTGGGACTCTATGATGGAGTCCTTGCCCTCCCCCTCCCTGCCTGAGGGCCCCTGTCCCAGACTAGAGCACCTTCCCCATCCTCCTCACAAGTTACCCAAAAGCTGCTCAACCCCGTGTAACCGTGGCCTGCAGCCAGTGGGAGGGGCAGGCAGACCACCCCACATCCTAATGAAGTTGGGAACTACCCATACTGGGAATGTGAGCAAGTCTTTTGAGACCTGGCTATCCTAGCAAAATGTCGGCTTCAGAGAAGGGCCAGCTTGTCTGTGCTTCTGGCCGAAGCCCTCTGCAGCCAGGCCAGTGCCCGAGGTAACTGAGCCTCCTGGGCCTCACTGTGTGTGTCAGGTAGAGACAATATCCCAGCCTCCAATCCCAGTGGTGTTGGGGACTACAGATAAGCCCTACAAAGGTGTAGCTGACGCTGCTGTTAGAATGAGAACCATTCAGAATATTCCAGTCAAGCTTCTTCTAGGGAACCGCCTACTCTAGACCTCTAGAAAACCAGCAGATGGACTCCGAAGCAAAAGGACCAGCTCTGGACAGCTCTTGGGCCTGCAGCACCTGGCCAGAGAAGCCCTGCACGCTACATCTCTAGGGATAGCTCTTGTTTCACACCTCAATGTGAAGAAAGCCCAGATTGACCCCAGTTTTTCTTATCAGTGGCCAAGGAATGAATGAGACAACAAAAATATTAGCTCCTCTGAAGTTATTCTGGAAGGGCTGTGGTATTTCTCCATATGGGATGGCCTGTGCCCTCTCTGAGCTTCCTGCTTTCTTCCCTGCTCGGGTGGGGGCCTCAGAATGAGTCACAGAGACCCTATGGCTGCTCTGTGCACACCCAGGCTTCAGGGCACCTTCAGGGACATGAAATGAGACCCTAAAGGTAACAATCCTATTTCTGTCCAGCACCAGCCCAATTTCCTCAGCCTTGGCCTGTAAGGCCAAAGCTCCCCACAAAGCTCCATGCAAATAAGCACTGGATGCCTTTATTTGGGGTCAGCATTGAGACAGTTACCCCCACCCAGAGGCCCCCTACGTGGGAGTAAGTGGGAAGAAAAAGCCTCATAAAATAAACCTTCCCCTGAGTGCTGGCTAGAGGTGATTGTGTTCCAATAAAGCTTCCCCCTCAAGCAAGAAGATACTTTAGGTCTGTATCAATTTCATCTGTTTCCCTGCCAAGCTAAAGTGACTGCTCTTATCCAAGCATTGTGTGTTTCTAATTGGGCTGAAATGCAAAAACAAAGCTATTTTACATTTTTCATTTTTATGGAGAAAACACAAAAGTGAACCTTCCCTCTAGGCTAGAGAGAAGCAGCTTACCTTCTGACAGTTAAGGCGCTGGGCATCTGGGGCATACTGGTTTCCCTCGGACACTCCTTCAGATGGCAGGCCACTCACCTCCTGGATGACCTGAGCAAGAAGAAAGTGTCAGCAGAGGCCAAGGCCCCTGTGGGAACCCCTCCAGGTCAGGAGAGAAGGGGCAGAGATGGGGAGATGTTTTATGTCCAAAAATGGTGACCCACACCTGCCTTAGCCCTGGCCTGCATGTAGGCTGGGGCCTGTTGGGGTCAGGCTGGCAGAGGGGAGGGCTTATTGTTTGGCCCCTCCCTGCAGGCTCCCAGGAGTTCAGGGGAAGACCAGAGGGCCTTTGTGGCAAAGCCCAAGGGATGACCAGAGCAGCCAAACCTCGCCTCCTTGGTCCCCTTCCTACCACCACTCTGGGCAGAGAGGCTGTTCTGCTGTGGGTGTGATGAACAGCTGCGCTCACTGGATGGTCCCCTGGCTTTGGGGGATCATGTCTGTGCTGCTTAGGGAGCAGGCCCGCAGGCTGCTTGGCACTCACGACTGGCTCCCCAGACATCCCTGCTGCTGTCCACCCCCACTCCTCTTGGGAAGAGGCCTTGTAAATGGCACCCCAGTCTGGGCCGGATGCAGAGGTGGAATTTTAAGGATCCTTCTTTTCCAGTCTCTGCCTGGAGCAGTTTGTGGAAATGGGTTTAAAATCATAAGAGGCAAAGAACAAAGGAAGATGTACTATGGGGCAGGGAAACTTAAGGCATTTCTCATTTCTCAGATTGACTGGAGGTCAGGACTGTGGTCCACCCTCAATCTGCAACACAGTGTCACGGGCGAGCACAGACACTGGAGTTGGCAGGTTAGGGGTGTGGTCTGGGCCTCAGCCTCAGTCACCACATCTGTGAGCTGGGACACCTATGCCACAGTGTGGCTGCAAGAACTTGTGTAAAGTACCTGGCCCGGGGCAGACAGGTGTGCTACTGCCCCTATTAGGGGCCTAAATACATGGATGTCCCTGCCCAGCGGAGGCACCCCTGGGCCCAGAGCTCAGGTCCAAGGATGTGTGGGTGTGGGGGCAGCGGGGTTCAGCTTCTCTGGAAAATCTCTACCTGTGCAAATGTGTGTGCACACACATGCATATGTACATACATGCAAATGAAGACAGGGAGGGCTGGCATACACACAGGAGACCAGGGTGAGAAAACAGAGTTAAAAACCAAACCGGCAGGGGCAGCACCTGTGGTTCAACGGAGTAAGGCACCAGCCCCATATGCTGGAGGTGATGGGTTCAAACCCAGCCCCGGCCAAATACTGCAAAAAAAACAAACCAAAAACCAAATCGGCAGCCCAGAGCCCTGAGCCTAGTCAGCTCCGCAGTCCAGGACAAGCAGCCAGCTCTCCCGGAGCTCAGTGGTCTAATTTGTCCTGTCTGAGTCTCCTGGACACTCAGTGTACACCAAACACAATGCTAAGCACCTTGTATGCATTAAAAGAACCAATCCCACATCACTCAGCTGAAGAGGGGTAAAGACAGGATTTGAACCCAGACCCCTGGCTCTCAAGTGCCCAGGCTTGCTTGGCCTTTCAGAGTGTGTTAGGTCTCTCAGGAACCCCACCTCTCAGGAACCATGGAAATCTGTGAAGCTGTCCTCAGTGTGGGGCAGGCAGGCCTCCACGTCATCGTCACTGCACCATGGCTGAGTGCACACCTATCTACCATCACCAATGACCTCACCCCAAGCATTGGTGATGGTAGACAGCACAGCACTATGGTCTGGCAGCCCTAGCTCTGAAATCCAGTGTTGTTGCTCACTTGCCAAGTGACCCTGATCCAAGCCTTATTCTCCACCCTATATAACTAACATCCACAAGACACTAACATTGCCCAGATACCCCCAGCATGGTTAGGTGGATTAAATTTGCTAAATGCCCTTTGTCTGTGGTCAACACATACCACACAGAAGTGACATCTATTCCTTAATAAGGAAGCGGGTGGGTAAGTGGACTCCAGCCCCAGCCCAGGCCACTGAGAAGTCTTTAGCTCCCGCAGTAGAGTGCTGTGGCCCATTTCTGTGATGCATTGCTCTCCCAGGCAGGATGCAGGAAGCCCAGGGAACTCGAAGGAGCACAGACCCTCTGCCCTTGGCCAAATCATCCATCCCTTTAGAAAAGTGGCAGCCACATCCAGGAGCCTCCCAGCCCCACCCCAGCGGCCTGGCGTCCCCCTCACCCTGAGCCACTGCTCAGCCTGGTCTTTGCTCTGCAGGCCCAGCACGATCACGTCGGCGTTCATGGGCGTGATCTTCAGCTTGTGCTCCTTCTTCCGCACTTGCTTCTCCTTGTGGATGACACTGCTGCCCAGCAAGTTCACATCCAGCTGAGGGCTGTGGTCCTTTGAGGATTTATAGCACTGGAAGAAAGGAGACAGAAAAGAAACTTTGCCAGACCGAGGCAGGTTCTGCAAAGGAGGGGGTGCTGCAGGACCTAACGAGAGCTCTGCTTTTACCCAGAAAGACTAAGAGGTGGGACTCCCCAAAGCAGGCTGGAGGCTTAACCTCCAATGTGAGTAACTCTTATCATCAGATTGTCACTTTCTCCTTTAAGCTTTCTTCTCAGCAGCCTCAGCTGGGGATATTCCAGGACTCTGCTATCCAAATGGCTCTAACTTGCTCCAGGCCTGCTGGGCTCCTAAAATATGTCCTCTGCGGACACCTTTCATGTATCCAAGGTGGAGCAAACTTCTATCATTTCTCACTTGGCTTCCTTAGCAAAGGTGCTTGTGGCATAAATACTAAGCTGTGGTTCGGAAGAAGATGTGTTAGCAAAGGAAGAGACTTTCTTCCTCTGCCAGAAAGAAGGCTTTGCCCTTGGTTCCCCACTTGTAAAATGGGGGGTCTTTCCAGGGTCCCTAACAGGATTACCTGAAATGACTTTTGCACAGAGAAGAGCACCTTGTAATCATGAAAGAAAGGTGTTTATAATAATTTCATGTCACTTCAAATCGGGACATAAAACTGGGAATTTTAATTTAAAATAGGAGACAGCACTGTTATCAGAAGATTCTTTAAGGATCTTCCCCTATAATCAGTATTTCAAAATACTGTCACTTCTGAGAAGATATCAATGCTTCTCATGCTGCAAAAATAAAAGCCATAGCCAGAATTGAGGCTGGGATCTAGAGACTGGGGATGAGCTGGGGGACCCGACAGGGATCCAGTGGTCAGGCTATGAGGAAGGACCAGAAGACAGAAGGATATGTCTCTCTCAAACAAAGGAGGATGGGCTAGGACGGGGAAGAGAGGCAGGGGGAATCACAGCCCACTTTGAGAGCCTGATGAAAAGCCCTACACCTTTCTAGCACACAAGAAGCCCTGTTCATATATGCAGAATCCTGCACACAACTTCAGTGGGAATAGGCTGGAAAGCTCTCGCATCAGGCCCCTTCCCATCCCGCTTCCCTTCCCTCCTTTGGATATGACATGGGTGGACTGACCAGGAGCCGGGTGTCCTTGATGACACAGAGCTGCTTGGCCCACTGCCCCAGCCACTTCTTGCGCCACAGGAAGGCACAGATGCGGGCGTCACGCATCAGCTCGATGCTGGCCTCAGGTGAGGGCCACTGGTAGGGGGCCGACCTGCCCTTGCTGCTGTCCTCTTCATCATAGGACTCATAGGAGCTGCTCACGGCCTCTCCGTCCTCTGCAAGGAAAATTTGGTCAACGGCCACCGGACAGAGGACAGTCCTGAGCCAGCATCACCAGCCAGGGCAGTGGACAGCAGACAGCCCAGGTCACAACGCCCACCCTCAGACCAGCCCGGCGGCCACCAGCCACAGGCCAAGGCTGGCTCTCCTGCCCCAAGCCCCTCAGCCAAGCTTCCGGGATGCAGCCTCCAGCCACAAAACATAACTCAAAACCAGAAGTCTCTCCCATGTCCTCCTCAAATCCTGTCATCTCAGACTCCACAGGAACCCCCGAGAAGACACCACTGCCTTTGAGAAGGCTGTTCCTGTACTCTGGGCCCATGTCCTCAAATGAAGCATGAATGGGTGTGGTGGGGACATTTCTGGATTCTCCCAGGCCTGGTGCTCTGTCATTCTAAGCGCCCAGGAGGGCCCTCGGAGCCACCTCTGAGTGGCACATGCAGCAGGCCTCTGACAGGCATCCACCTGGCAGGGCCTGGCCCTGTCCCAGGTCAGAAAAGGGGGTTTGGCTCCTCGGAGGCAAATAAACCTCAGCAGAAAATGGTTTCTGATGAAGGGGCCACCTTCTCACCCCAAATACCCTCTCCTAGTCACAGACCTTTTAAAAAATCTACTTCTGTCCCTGACAGCCCCCTCTTCCCCTGCACTGAGCACCTCCTGGCAAAACTTAGCTCCTTTAACTTGTTTCTAACTTGTACCCTTCCTCTTCCTCTGACAATGGGCCAACCTGTTTTTGTTGTTTTGAGCACAAAATCAGAGATGCTTCTGTACACTCTCCCCTGCCTCACTTTCTAGTTTCTGCCCCCACCGCCCTGCAAGAGTTGTTCTGTTCCCTGACCCCACTGCTCTATTCACGGCTAACAAATCATCCATCCATCCATCCATCCACTCACCTATCTATTCATCTATCTCTGAAAGGCTGGGCATGGAGAAAAGGGAACCTCAGGATCTTGGCCCTCTCCCTGCTCAGCACAGGAACCCCTGTTCTATTATAACTTTCATGCTTTGCCTGAATTCCCCAGGAACAGGGAGCTCACTACTTTCTGATCATAAGACTTTCCTTCCATTCCTGGGCAGCCCTAACCAGTTAGAAAATGGGCCTGCACAGCACTCCTTGTTCTGGCCCCTGGAGTCAGGCTGAGCAATGTCCCCCTTTCATGTTATCCCCATGACACCTTCAGAAGAGGGTCAGCCCATGGGCCCGTTAGGCTTCTCAGAAGACTCCACAAGCCCCTTTACCTGCATAGCTAGGCCCCTGCATAGCAGAAACACATTTGAATGAGGATCTAAGAAACCAGAACGCGGCCCCTGCAAGTTATGGTAGCTATGCCGCCAATGAAAATTTGTTTTATTGGTGTTGTAATATTTCTAAAAACAACACTTTAAATATTTTAATATCAGTTTTCTTTAAAAGCAGCATGGCAGTATTCCTTTTTATGGCTTAATAAAAAAAGTTGCATGGCTTATAATTTTATGCTTATTAAATACCCAAAGATTGAAAATAGCAGTACTACCCAGTGGGGAACCCTGAAACATCATATTGTAGGTGGCAACATAAATTAACACAAGCCTCTCAGAAAGTAGGCTGGGAACCTGTTGTTTCAAGAGCCATTAAAAGCACCCATATTCTTTGTCCCAATAATCCCAGTCCTGAGAGTTTATCTTAGGAAATTAGTTTTTTAAAAAAGAGGGAGAATGGTTACATGCATTAAGATATTTATGAAGTTACTATTTAACAGCAGAAGGAGACGGGGTGAGTAAATTATGATTTCATCCACTTAGGAACATACCGTGCAATCAATTAAACCTTAAGAACTAGTCTGCAACTTGAAAAATCCCCTAAGATATGATGATAAGGGGAGAGAGCACAATTAGAACTATGCATGCAAATTGATCAGCATTGGAAGGCCACAGAAAGAGCTCAAAATACTGAAACAGTTGCTTTCATGGGGCAGTAGGATCAGAGTCACATTAAAGATGTTTTCCTCATTGTCAGTATTGTAGTATCTGTGTAATAAGTAAAATTTCTAATGTCACTGGGATTCTTGCTTTGGTACGAAAAAAATTAGCAGACGGAGGCTACAGAGTTTAACGTGAAGAATGCTTTGTGCTTCTGGGGTTGCCCCTGTATTTCATGAAGGATTCTGACACCTGCCCACTGTCGTCCATGGAGGCATCAGGGAGCTAATTACAAATAGCAAATCATACTCCTGGAGTAGCTTGGAGGAAATGTAGGCAAATGTGTAAGCAATTTTTTTTATTTCTCCCTAAGAAGAATCATAACACACCATCAATACAGGATAGTCTTAAAACAGACACTTGGCTTTCAGAGCATGCGGGATGAAGAGTGCAAGGATGCTCAGCTAATTCCATCCATGTTGCCACCCCCAGGTGAACTGCACCCCACTGTGTCCTGTGGGGAGTCTTCAGGGACTGAGGGCAGAATGACCACGCATACTCTGGGTCTTTCAGCAACACGTTCTGATAACACAGGCAGGGGTCCAAGGAAGGCAGAGGACATCACTTCTCTGGAAAGATGGCACACAAGCATGCACATGCAGTACCCACGCGCGAGGACAGGCAGGTCAGGGGCCACCGTGGGACATGCGCCCGTCTTAGACCCAGGCAGCAGGCAGGGATCTCTGACATCCCAACTCTGGAGACAAGCAGTACCCAAGGTGATTGTGGCGTAAATGACTCCTTCAGGCACCTGCACCCATCTGGGGACTCCAGGGGGGAGATATCTGCCAGAATGACCTGCACAATATTCAGAAGCACAGACAGAGGCAAGAGGAGAGAGAAGAGGTGAAGAGAGGGACACCCGAGTGCAGAGCCGCAAGAAGAGGACCCAGACAGGGTAACACGGCTGCCCGCCAACCAGAGGTCAGCGCTTGCCGTGGAGGTGGAGGCTTGTCAGGAGAGGCCACAGCCCAGCCAAGGACATCATTTCCCAGACCCTTCACATCCAGAGATGACAAGTGATTACCTGTCACCAATGGAATGTGCACACAACTAATGTGTTACGTTACTCTGGCTGGTGGTTGTATGAAACAGATAGGGGTGCTCTGTTCTTTCTTTGCAGAAGATTCTGGGGTCTAAGAGGGTGGCCGATTCAAATGTGGATGGAGCCTGGCATCTAAGGCCGTGAGGACAAGTAACGCCCACACCGACCAGCTCTGTTGGGAAGAAGCGGGTTTTCATCGTGTATAACTGAAACCTGAGTATGAGACACCATCAGTGAAGTATCGGATGTCTTGGGCAAGCAGGACAGACCCCAATATCTCCAGCACAGGCTGTCAGGACACTCGCTAAGTACTTGCCTGGACTAGAGGAACCTGACCCAGTGGGGACACAGCCAGCAAAGCAGGACAAGAATCCAAACAACTGGTCTTTTGTAGGAAGTCAGGAAAATTGCTGTTGGCCAACCAGCCAGAGCAAGGGTCTGGGGAGCAAGGCTCACTCTTCCTGCTGCAACCTGCGTGTCCCTTGCTCAAACAGGTATTGGGGACAACAGGCAGGAACTAAGGCCAGACCGCTTGCGACGTGGGCAAAGCCCTCCCCCTGTGCTAAGTGTGACCCCTTCTCCCCAAGTCAGCCCCGGGCCTCGCCCTGGCAGGTCAAGACAGGGAGGTCTCCCCCCTACCTTGCTATTTATTTCCACAGCTGGACTTCCTCCATCTCAGAGCTGTCCTGACCCTTCCCACACGGTGAGTTCAAGCTGCCCTTGTGACGCCTCCCCACCCCCCCACCCCCAACCACTATGAAGTCATAGAGACAAACACCAGGAAGCCTAGTCTTAAACGCTTGTTTGTGTCAAGATGGGGCGTCTGCACCACAAACAGGCCCCGGGCGCGTCTGGGAGGCAGGCCCCTGCTGGCCCCGGCCACACCCGAGTTAGAGAGAGACAGGCTTAAGACACTCGGAGGTGCTCACAGCATGAGTCACTGTTCCCACCTTCAATGTGGGCCCAGACAGCCACACCACGCCCTGGGCTTTCATCTGAAATCACAGGACCTGTGACAGTAACACCTCACATCGCAGTGTGTTAATGCTCAGTGATATCTGCCCACAAAGCCAGCCTCTTAGAATAGCCTCCGTCTGAACAGGTCCTCACCTCCCACACAGTCCCCTGCTCAGGGAACATGAGGAAGCATGAAGGAGGAAGGAAACAAGAATCCAGGTCCTCCCCCCACCTAGTCCCCTCTTATCCCTGGTCCTGTTCTTTATGGAACCAGCATAGCCTCCCTCTGCCAAGTTCATTCCATCCCTGGGCCCCCACATTTTAATCTGAAAATTGCTTTATGCTTCCAAATTCCTCTACCCAGGAAGGAAGAAAGAGATGGAGGTCAGAGGGAAGGATGAGTCCAGCTTTCCTGGACACTTAGATCACAGCCACCTCCTCCAGAGTCTTGGAGGCCTTCCTGTGTGTTGGCATCTCCACCCCACCCTGATAGCAGTTCTGATTCAACGGCCTCAGGCTGAGAACTACTGGCTGGGAACTGAGGATTTCCGGGTGAGCCCTGCCTGCACAGCCTGTTTGCAGTGTCCAGGGTGATCGGTCCGATAGCCAAGTCAGGCCAGTCAGTCAGTAACCCTCCAGAGACGTGCAGACCGTCTTGTTCAGAGAAAAGCCAGCAGGCCCCCATGTCCCTATCATGTCCATCTCCTGTGTCTCCCCTGCACCTGCTGCTCCTCACACTGGCTCAGAGTACCCCTGCCTCAGGGCCTTTGCACATACCTGCATCTGTCTACAGAGCTCTGCCCAGCCCACTCCCCACTGCATTCAGGAATCTGCCCGAGGCCATGCTATCAGAGAGGCCTTCCCTGTCCCAAACAACACCCCCTCCATCCTAAACTACCACCACTGACACATTCTGCCCTTTGTTGTCCATTTGCTCTCACTGAGTCTAAGTGCTAGGATGGAGGGACTCGTTCCTGACATGTAGCAGGAGCACATGTCCAAGGAAAGAACATGGGGACTGAGCCTGCCCGCCATCTCCACTCCTGACCAGGCCTCAGGCCCCGTGGCCAACACACCTCTCCTCTGTCACCTTTCTGTGCTGAATCCAGCACAACGCAGGTAGAAACAGGGGGAACCTCAGACAGTGAACCTGCTCATTGAGGGCCGCCCCTCACCCCTCCTTGCAGACGGGCCATGGGTCTTGGCTCCCTGGTCAGACTAAAGACCAATGCTCTATGGCCTGTCCTCAGTTTAATCACACTCCTTGGTCACAGCAGCCCAGACTGACCTCTGCCTTTCAGCCCAGGCTGAGCAGCTAGACCCCCTCCAAGCCCTGGCCGCTGGGATGTACCGTTGAGGGACGTGTCATAAGGCTCAGCCTCTTCATAGTAACCCTCCGGAGACTCGATCTTTGGGATGGCGAGCTGTTTCCGCTCTGGAATCTGTGGCACGAACAAATAAAACAAACGTTTTCAGATACAATACACTGGGAGCAATTTGGGATTATCCCTCTGGGTGGAAGGAGCTGGAAGTTCAGGAAAAAAATGCCCGACTAGACAGGGAGAACACGGAACATCATGAATCCCATCAGTGGCCAGTCCTTAGTACTTCGTTTGCAGCCAGAGGAAGGCCTGTGGGTGTGTTGTGCAGCCAGGCTGAGATTTGGGTCTCTCCCCCGAGAAATGAGGCTCCAACTCTCCACCACACAACAAAATGTCCCGAGGCATATAACATATCATGTGCTTAAGGTCCAAAGATTGCCAGGCTGCCGGGGGAGCTATTATGCCTTTTAAGTAGAATTCGCTTTCCAAAAAAGTCAAGGGCAAACCAACTGCACGGGAAAGAAGAGAACCAGGTTTCTCAACTTTTATCATATTATAGCTCCATCTCTCTTTCAGCAAATACTGGATGGCTCCTGTGTCCTAGCAGCACAGCGCCCATACAGCACGGTGTCAGGAGTCAGTCGAGATGATGGCTCACGCCCTCAATCCCAGCACCCTGGGAGGCCAAGGGGTGAAGACTGCTTGAGCTCAGGAGTTTGACACCAGCCTGAGCAAGAACAGACTTGTTTCTACTAAAAATAGAAAAACTAACTGGACATTGTGGCACGTGCCTGTAGTCCCAGGTACTCAGGAGGCTGAGGCAAGAGGATTGCTTGAGCCCAGCAGTTTGAGGTTGCTGTGAGCTACAATGATGCTATGGCACTCAACCCCAGGGTAACTGAGAGAGACTCTGTCTCAAAAAAGAAAAAAAAAAAAAAAAAAGAAAGAAAAGAAAAGACTTCAGTAGTCATCCCTGAAAAGGACTTGAATTAGGTGGGGGAAGTTTAAGCACTCCTGTGCAAGTACATTGTAAGCAGAGTATGGCTATAACAGCCAAGGTCAAAGTTCTTTGGGAGTCAGAGGAGGGTGTGAGGAACATTTGGGACCAAGGAAGGCTGTGTGGAGGACAGGACCTTTGAGCTGAGTCTAAATGATGAGGCTGAGCTCCTTATGTAGAGTAGGGCTGAGTAAACACAATTTGAGTAGAATAAAGACTACGCACAGGTCTGTTATTCCACCTGTAAGTGGGCACTGGACTCTGAAGTGGTGCTTCAATAAGCTATCCTGTAAGAGCAGCAGGGGAGCAAAAAGAGGCAGACTATTGCATTAATAGTATGGAGACAGGCCGTGATTGTGCAAACACCTATGAACATGGGGCTCTGGTGTCCCTCTGAATCACGACACCCCTGCTGAGGGCTGTGGGAATAAGCACAGACCTGCAAACGGAAATGGCAGAACCAGAAATGCCTTCCCACTCTTTGTCTTAACAAGTCCTTGTGTTGGGCCTAACACCATGTTAGGGGGCAGGCCTGGGTCTTCAGGGAGCCTTCAATGAAAAGCACTGGTGGGCTCTAAGGTAGGGAAGCTGGTGGGGAAATGGGGGAGGCAGCAATGGAAGGACCCTGCAGGGACCTGAGCTCAGACAGACCCCTGGCCTTGGGATTCCAGTCCTGCCTTTTGAGGAGGTGAGAGTAAGGCTAGGGATCCAGACGACCCTGCCTTGGCACGAGCTGCAAAAGTGTCTGTGCCAGCTCCTCCTACAGCAGAATACCAGGGTCTCCAGAGCCAAGTCCTGTGAGGCTGAGAGTTGAAAGTCTACTTATATAGACCCTAGAGTTATTGTAACTTGGTTTAAACCCAGGTTTTCAGACTTCATAGATTGATTATTTCTTTTTTGGAGACATGGGGTCTCGCTATGCTGTCCAGTCTGGTTTCAAACTCCTGGCCTCAAGTAATCCTCCCACCTCAGCCTCCAGAGTTCTGGGATTATAAGCCTGTGCCCAGCCTGGTCGTCAGAGATTTAACTGTGAAAATATGACAGTGTCTCTAAGCCCTGCTTTCCTTCTCTATAAAATACGCATAACTCTAGGGTTGTCTTGATGATTCAATGAGACAAAATGTGACTGTGTTTCCACAAGGCCTGGCCCACCTTGTTTGATACGAGTATGTCATTGTCCTCACTGCCTGGGCCCCACCACAATCCAGGGGACTGCAGGTTGGGCAAAGAGGGCAGCTGATGTGGCAGGAGGCAGAGCTACATGAGGGTCGGCCCTGATAGGGCATCACAGAGGCTTGGCAAAGGGCAGGCCACAGCCTGGGTCCAGCCCAAGTTACCTTCTGACTCGACCAATCCAGCCTCATATGCACAGGACTGACACAAGACGCAGGGTAGGCTCTGGATAGCCTTCAGCCCTAACAAGGCACTGACTCCCCCTTCCCCAGGAAGAAATGGGATAATTTTATTTCCTAAGCAGATCTGATGCTGTACTGTGCCCGCAGATGCACCTGCTGACGGCAGACAGGTGTGACAAGTACCTTCCTAACAGCTGGGCCTTTGCACACGTTAGCTACACAACCCATGTTTGTAGCCACTAGCCTGGCAAGATGTCTCCACTCTCCCAGCCATTCCTGACCACCGCACCCTGCCTCCCATGGCCAACCAGCAGCCTGAGAGAGAGGGGTGTCAGACCGAGCTATGGCCCCCTGAAAGCTGGTTTTCTGGGGTCCCATGGCTAAGCGTCCTCTCATCTCAGCAGCAGTAATGTCTCCCAGCGGGTCCTAGGGCTTGAGCATCCAGAGTGGGCTGGGCCTCCAGCTCCAGCCTCCAAGAAGCCCTGTCCCATTAGGGGATGCTTGGACCCTTCTCTCTGCCAGGGGGCGGGGCCCATCTGCCAACTGAGATCTGGCTCTGGGTAAGGACTCTCACAATTAGGATAGGATAAGGGGAGGAATGCACCCTTCAGCAGGAGCTCCCACGGGTCTTTATCACCTTAGTGTCTGTCACTGGGGCTACCTGTCCTCTCTGGGATAAAACACCAGGCAGTGTTTGTTGAGTGACTCCTACACCTCTCTCTGCTGAGGACAGAAAAAATAGCTGAGAACAATCTGAGCTATGTGAGGTATGCAAAATGTATCAGGCCCAGAGACACAGGAGTATGGGACTCCAGTCACATCCCCCCATGCCCAGGGACAACTGTTTAAAGGTTAGAGGCATTTTGTTCCTGATTAGTCGCCTCCCCCATTATCTTCAGGTTCTTGGAATCTGTAGTACAAAGAACAACTCTTAGCCAATCCATTATTTATATTATTTAATGTAAATTACTGGTAAACAATTTAGGCACTGCCTCTTCTTTTTCCCTTTAAAAACCCACTTGTAATGGCTGCTAATCAGAGCATGTATGTTAATTTTGTTTCTGTTTTTTTCCTTTAGGTCTACACTGCAACAACTATACATGGATCACTGTGGAGAGGTAGTGTAGGGCAGTGGTGGGCAATACTGACCTTGCCACATCCTAGCTGTGTGACTCTGGGTGACTCACTTGACCTCTCTGGGCTTAGTGTAAAATAGAATAGACGTATCTGTCACATGGGGCTAAAGGGTAAGAATTACCGTATATACTCGAGTATATATGGTAAACTGCACTCAACACTAGTTAAATACGCAATCAATAACACTTTTTTACTAACCTAAAAATAAAATATATAAATATCACAGGGTGAAAAGTTTTGTGTTCATGTGATTGGTGGAGGATGAACTAATGCCCTCTGGAGGTAAAGAGCCCAGGACTGGCCAATACCAAGTTCCGCCTCTCTACAGGGGAACAGCTGTAGGTCCAGCTCTCCGGGATATAGAAGGGAAGTACAAGGGCCTGGATCAAGTCAAGTGATAAAATGATATATGTCATAACTCAGAAGAGAGTCATTGCACAGTTACAATGACCTATTATCAGAGGTCAGAAGAGAGAGACACTCCTGGCATTGATGAGAAAGGGCTATGATTTTAATTATCATTATGAGGGGGAGACTATACTTCATGCAGACACAAGAGATTTGATTTTGAAACCTCAAGTATCTTTCTGACTGTTCAAAGAAGGGAAGAAAGTCATGCCAGCAGGTTGGCAGACTTTTTGAAAAGAGCCAAATAGTAAATATTTTAGGCATTTGAAGGCCACTCGGGGTCTCTTATTTTAGCTACTTAACTCTACTGTTGTAGCATAAAAGCATCCACGGACGATGTGCAGCTAAGCAAGCGTGGCTGTGTTCCAGTAAAACTTTATTTACTAAAGCAGGTGGTGGGTCAGACTGGGCTGATGCCTGAGGGGTAGCCCAGATGACCTGAGGCATCCTTGCGGTTCTAAGTACTGCCCCAGGGTGTACTAGAGAAGGCTCTCAGTTGGGGTCAGTGGACAGGCCACCCCCATCCTCCCAGACTGAACATAGCCATATCCTTTAGGGGATTACTATGCTTCACAGATAGAGCAGCTCAGTCAGGTTCAGGCTGTAAAGGACAGATGGGGTGGAGATGTCAGTGCTTGCCAGAGCATAAACAGTGGCCAGCAAACATCTGTTTCTTCTGCGGTAAGCACCTGGCTGTGCAGACCGAGGCCTGGAAAGACCACAGCTGCCTGAGTCACCGACCATACCCACAGGGACACTCGAGACCCTTGGCTGCCCCTTCCATCCTGGACAGGTCTGCCCTGCACTGAGTCTGTGGAGTTTGCAGTGAGGCCCCAAGCCATCCAAGAGAACATCAGAGCTGTGGCTGCAAGCACCCTAAGCCTGCGACAGGCAGAGGCAGACTCCTACCCTGTGGCAGCCCTGGGGAACCCAGGCACACCTCCAGCGAGCTCAGGATCAGCAGTGTGTGGGTCCCGGCACACAGGTAAAGGAGCCTCATTGGTCCCTGGAAGCTCTCGGTCAGGCTTGGAGGGACCTCTGATGAAAAGAGGCCATAGGTCTCTCCAGGCACAGGCCGGGATGGAGCTGCCATAGCCCCTCCCTGTGAAGCTGCTGCTGCCCACTTCCCTGGTCCTCCTCCTCCTCCAGAGCCCCTGACGCGGCTCCACCCTGACACTGCTGTTCTGGGGACCTTTGACTAGAGTAATGGCTGCTTCAGCCTGACTGACCCAAGAGGAGGCCTGAGGGAATGAAGACGTGTGCACACGTGTGTTAGCAGGAGGGGGAGAATCTCCCACGGACACCACCAGCTTCCTCAGACCACATCTGGAAACCCCGGGATGGAGGGGTGCCTCACACAGCACCAGGAGAAGCCCAGCCAGGGGCCTTGTGGTCCACACCCCTCTGTCCTCCTCCAAAGTCCACCAGGAGGGAGGGATGAGGCTTTACTGTAAAGTTAGCCAGCTTTGCTGGAGGCTGTCCCAGGAACCATTACCATGGGCTGGAAGGCTACCCCGAGCGCCTGCTATTCCTGGGTAGGGACAGTTTCCCTAGTTCCACACCAGGATTCTTTCAGACAGGGACACCAGCTCTAGTCACAGACTACAGCCCCAGAAGATGCTCTAGAAGGCTCTAGAGGGCAAGCTCACCACATGCCCTCCCCGCCCTCCCCTTGCTTGCTTGGAGGCCTTGTGTGCCAATGATACAGAGACAGCAGAGGAGCCGTAAAAACCAGCCCAGAGTCTCAGGTGCGCTGGGACCCACCATGACCCAATTAATTTATAACCATCACCGGGGTCCATACTGTGTTTGTAAAAAAAGATTTCTACAACAGACAGTACTTGGTACCAGAGTGGCTGTGCCTGGTGTTGGCCCACAGGAGCTGCCCCTGACGTGGCAGATGGCGGCATTGCCACTCTGCAGAAGTCAAACAGACCCTGGGGTCAGAACAGGGCAAGTGCAGCCCAGGCTCACAGCAGCCACACTTTTGCCCCCACTACCCAGCGAGCATCAGCAGTGGATGGGACAGCAGAGGGGACTTGCCTCTCACTGAGAATGAGGGGCGGTTGGTGCTGGAAGGAACACAGTGTGCCCCACTGCTTTGGTACAGACACAAGCACAGTCAGGGGGCCGCGGGGGGGGGGGGGGGGGCAACAAACCTGCATTCAAATCCTGATCTTGCAACCTCCCAGCTGTAGGACCTTGCCTCTCAGAGCCTATTTCTTGACATGAAAAGCAGTGACAAAAATACCCATCCCTTGATGGGCGGTGGGGAGGAGGATCATGTTTGCGTGCCTGGAATGGGTAGAGGCTCAGGATGTGGCAGTTTCCAGCATTGTCACCATCACAGGAGACACCCATAAACTCCAGAAACTCAACATCTGTCCCTGAGGTGTCACCCAGCCCAAGATGAAGAGTTCCTCCACCCCTGCTGTTACCCAGCTCAAGGACCTCATGTGACAGGACACAGTCCCAGGCTCTCCTGAACTGCCCTGCCCAGCCCACATGGTGGAGTCCGTATCCCCAGCTGCGGCTGCAGGAGAGAGCAGCTAAGGAACCCTGTTGACCCCCAGGAAGGCACAAATGAAGGAGCCAGTCCAAAGCTGTTCCGGGGTTCGGACCCCCTCAGCTGGGACACAAGCCCACAGAGCGGGTGGTGGGTCACTTGGCAGGAGCTCAGTTGGTGCTGGCTCTGGCCCCAGGACCCCTGCTACCCATACTAATCCTTCCTGCCTGTGGGTCCCATCTCTTCCCTAAGATGCCTCCAGAACCATGACTTAAGAGGAAAGAACATGACTTCAAAGTCTCACTCTGCCACTTAGAGGATGGGTGACATTAGGCTTCCTCATCCTTAAAATATAAATATGAACCCCAGCAGACTATGCCACACATAGTACCAAGCAGCTTACAACCTTAGCCCACTGAATGAGACCTTCAGAGGAGACAGATGGGAGGGTTTCTTCCATAGAAACACCAGAAAACAAAGGGCTAGTGACTTTCAATAACTTGCTCATCCAGATCCACAGGATTCTATAATTCCACCTATTCACCTATCCAAATAAATGAATATCCGAGTACGGCTCCTGGTGAGCAGACACCAAACACGAAGTAAACGAGAGACGAGTTTCCTGCCCTAAGGAGCCAACATCTGGTGGAGGAGATAAATAATAAGCCGGACGTTTCCACAGTGGCAAGTGCCACAGAGTGAGTACCTGGGTGGTGGACAGATAGCAGCCTGGGCAGGGATGGGGGAGGGCCTCACTTAGCCGGGTAAGAACTTGAGACAGATGAGGAGGTGGCAGGGTCCCAGGAAGTGCATGGACGGACCCACCTGTGAGGACAACTGAAAGTTCAAAGGGCCCACATCAGGGAAGTCAGGTCCCAGGCTGACACTTACCATCTTGGGCGGCGGGAGCTCCGGAAGGCTCTTCTGGGGGGCTGAGGAGTGCTGGCCGGGCTCCCCGTTGGTGAGCGGGCCCTGCTCCTCGGGCACTGCGGGCATAAGAAGAGAAGGCTTTGGTGAGGGGTGTCCAGCCCGCAGCCCCTTTGGTGAGGGGTCTCCTTACTCAGGAACGTGTGCTCTATTTGAGCAGTGTTAATTACCCAGCCAGGCAGCCCCTGGGGCTGAAGTGGTTTTTCCTCCAAGAATAGGGTGCAATAACGCCCCAGCCTTGGGCTTGGGGTTTCTGGCAGGCTCTGCACCTGTTCTCCAGCCTGTCCCATGTCAAAAATGGTCTAGCCACAGAGCTTTGGCAAGCAGAGGAGCTGCCTGGCGGTCACTATATCGAGCCACTGTCAGCACCGACCCTGTGATTATGACTCTTTCCTCCCACAGTTTACCCAGAAGGCAAATGGTTCTGGGCAGAGTGGCGAGCCTCATCTGCGAGAGTCCTGCTAGGTCCCAGGCTTGGCAGAGCGGCAGGAAGTGGAGAAGCCACACTGAGGGAGTTAGGCCTCAGGGAGCTTTTAGGGAAAACACTCTGAGCCTGATGTTTCAGCCACCCCAGGGCAGACAGGATTCCGGCAGGTCTGATCAGCAAAGCCACCAGCCCTAGTGGCTGATGTCTCAAAGGCAAGCCTTTAACAGGACTGAGTGCTTTGCATTGCTGTTTCCACCTCTCTCTAAGCTTGTGCATTTGAGTTACAGGCTTGGATGTTGAGAGGTGGAGGTTCTCACCCCTGCTCCTCTGCAACTTGGCAGCTCTATCAACCTCTGGGTCTCCCTAGGGTCCTGCCAGACCCACTGCAGGAGGTTTTAAGGGGAAAGCAGAGAGCAACACAAGCACAAGAGTGAGGCACCATGGAAGACACCCCATGTCCTTCCAAGAGAAGAGAAAATGGTCTGCCAGACAGAGCACCTCCAAGCCTCATCTTTGACTATTAAGGCAGCTGCTGACACCACCATTTCTCTCCCTTCTTCCCCAAAACAGACTTCTATCAAAAGACACAAAGCCATGGGACTAGCACCACACAGCTGCTTTCTTTGAACATCTGAATTATGACTTCCTGTCCCTGTGATGATGCTGGGAACAGCGAAGTTTAGGGCGAGATTCCTCATTCAACAGGCAAGGAGGGGGTGGTGTGTTGAAATATCCCCAAAATACATCGACCCAAAATACCACCAACCAAAATGTGGTTTCCAAAAATAACTCCACTGAGCCAGTCTGTGTGCTGGCTGGGAGTGGGCTGTGGGCACGAGGGCTGAGTCTTCTGCCGTCCCATGAGCCAGCCCAGCCCATACCTTTGTCTTGAGACTCAGCATCCTGTTGCTTGTTGACAGTCACTTTGTTCATATAAATATACTCCTCATCAGAACCTGCAGGAGGAAGATGGGAGACAGGGCTTCATGTGACTTCCTGAAAGGAAAGGGCCTCCAGACAGAAACCCTGTCCCCCTAGAGACATTTTCATCTGCTCAAGTTCCAGGAAACTATACAGCATTTTAATTGATTGAAAGAGACCATCATAGAGTTGACAGATTTCCAATAAAGAAATGACAAGTTGCTGACTGTTAAGGTTTCCAGCTGCCAGGGAGTGGGATGGGGAGGGGAAGGGGAGGATACAGAAGGATGGGAAGGTACTAGTTTAAGGAATAAAAATTTATAGTTGAACCCATACCTCAAAGATCTGCCAAGTAGAGATGCCTCTGAGTTTCTTGGCATTTCATTCAAATTATATTCCCTGTCATTCTCACTCTAGTCTGAATTACTTGCCTGGGCTAATCAGAGTGATATCTAGATAAGAGAGGTCACACTGAGGACCTGAATGTTTAGTTCCCAGGCCTTTAGGTGCCCTTGTGGTTTGGGGGGTGAGGGGGACTGTACAGTCAAATCATGAGCTCCAAAAAGGGTGAGCCTGCTGGAATCAGAACTAGGGAGCCATGAACTGCCAGCTCTACCCTACAGATTGTACACTGTGGTACCATGCCCTCCTTTAAAACAGCCTGTTTGCAGGTTAAGTCACTTTTCCAGTGCCTATTTGGACATAGAAAAGCTAGTCTGCTAACTTTTGCATCGTTTCAAATTCCCCAAGGATCCTTTCTTCAGAGGAAGCTCATCCTAGAGTTTCTCTTCTTCAAAATCCTCTCGAATTTCTTCTGCGGCCCTTAATTTGCATTTCCTAGAAACTTGTGGCTGATAGATTCCAGTGGTTGGAGTCTGTGCACTGAGCCAAGGGACCCAATTCAAATCCCTAATGAAGGAAGCAGTTCAGTGTCAGTCTGTTCTATGGCCACAGACCGCCAAGACTCCAGCCTACAGGCCTGCAAAAGCAGAGCCAGAGAACTAAGAGGAACAGGAGGGGGCTGGAAAGGCCCTCAGCCATCAGCCCCCAGGACCATCACCTTAGTGCCCAGCCCTGCCAGGAAAGTCAGCAAGGTCACCCCATGCTGCAGCAGAAAAGGAAGGCTTTAGAAGGTACAAATGGAGTTAACTACACCTCGCGCACTTCCACCAGCTGAGATGGAGGAGGCAGGGTCAGCACTTTCTCCAGAACATGGCAGGGAAAAAGTGCCTGACAGCAAGGGGGGCGGGAGATGGCTCTCAGCCAAGCCATGCCATAAGGGGCTCAGTTCTGGGCAAAACTCCTAACAGATGTGCCTCAGTTGTCTGCAGAGTATGGAAAAGAATCACGACGAAATCCTTCCTGTTTTGACCTAACCCTGAAGTTCTCAAGAATACAAGGCTCAAATATTAGGGGATTTGAAAAGGGCAGGTAACCTTATAACTAACAAAGATTAAAAATGGCAGCCTAAAACATGGGAAATAACTCAAAGGCTCAACAACAGAAAAACCACAAAAAACCATGGCGTGTCAACACGCATAACAAATACACGGATTACTGAAGAGTGCAAATTGGCACAACCATTTTTGGAGGCAACTTTGGGGGAAATAATTTAATTTTATGTGTTCATATTCTCTGAGCGAGCAATTCCATTGTCAGAAATTTATCCCATAGATAAATTCCAGAATATAACCCAAACGTTATTTGAGGATGTTCACAGCACCATTACATGAGTTTTTTTATTTTTTTTTTAAAGACGGCAACTTAAATGTGCCCCAATAGGGGACTGGTTGAAAATTAGGTTCCTCCATTAGTAGCCACTCCCTAACTGTGAAAAATAACAAGCTAGCTCTATGTCTGCTGTTTACAAAGATATCTAAGACTTAAAGTTTAAAAATCAAGCTTCAGAATAGCAAAAAAGAAAAGCATATGAACCACCAACGCATGGAAATGTGTGTATGCAGTAGCACTAACTATAAAAAGGACGCACAGCAGAAACACAGAGGCAAACCACAATGACACAGAAGTATTCAGATGACACAGATAAGCATCAGAAAAGAAGCCGGGGGGATATAGTGCTCAGCGTTCATTTTACATTCTTTTCTTTTTTCATATCATTGAATAAGTTCACCCTCTTGTATAAAAAAAAAAAGGCAGGATATTGTTATTGATTTAACAGGTTCTGAGCAGGTGCTTTCTCCCTAGGACGGTGATCTGTAAGCTACATCTCTGTAACTCACACTGGCCACTTCCTAAGGCTACATCGCCTGCCTTTGGCACTCTGCTGGCGGGGTTGACTTGCTTGGTATTCACAGGGTGTTACTAAGCTAGGACTATGCAGGCTGGTACCAAGAGGCTCCCAGGACCTTCTGCAATTGGGGGGAAAGCACAGGGAAATTGGCCCTTGAAAGGAAGGTTGCTGACCAGTCCCCTGTCTGTCTTAGGCTGGAGTACTTACTTCCCGTCAGTCAGTCATTCGTATGCAGAAGTGCACGAGCATCAGCCATGTGCTGGGTGATGGGGAGATAGCAGAGAACTAAACAAACCTTGTCTCTGCCTTTGTGAAGCCAATAGTGGTGGGGGAGACAGACCTGAACTAGAGAGTCACATAAATGGGTGAGAAATGACGGTGGCAAGTCTTGTTGGAAAAGGAGAGCTTGCAGTGCTCGGGCACAGGTGGTTTCCTCCTCCAAGGGGGTGGTGCTTCCCAGAGAACTGGGGCAGGCTGGGGAGGAGGGACATGAACCTCTTTGCTACAGGTGGATAGACAGACCATTCAAAGCACTTTCTACCAGAGGGGCAGCCATAGAGATGTCCCTGGAGCCTTTGGGGCAGGGGCCGGGCCCCTTGATAGTGAAGGCAGAAACAGACCACGGGCTGCCCACAATAAACAGACCTTAGTCTGGGCCTTGACCTTTCCATCCAAAAAACAAAGGAGTTAGAAAAGTCGTGTTAGACTAAGAAAATGAAAGATTAGAAAACCCGAACAGACAGTTCTATTTGAAAAGTATAAACGCACACATACACTCTCTGCCCAAATTGTGTGGGAGTACACAACAGCTCCGCTTGTGTGGACCACAGACTGTCTTCAAATGATCAGTCTGCCTCCACGTACAAGCCCCGTCAGGCTGAGCTAATTTTTGGGAGATACACAGTGAGACACGCCTGGGAGGCTGAAAGAAAGATGAGTGCTTTAATTTTAGGGTTGGAGGGGGAGTGTTCAGGATTCTGTACTGAGCAACACAACAATTAATTCAGGGAAGAGCGTGGAGAAGCAAGATTGGATCCGCCTGCTCAGCCAAAGCCGGAGCTTTGCCACCCACAGCAACTCCATGATAGATCTGGGGTAAGGATTTAAGTGATGCAATTCACACCATTTAACACATTAAGCACAGCGCTGGACACACCAGAGTAAACGTTAGCCACTGTGGTCCCCACTCTGTAGTCTAAGGGATACAAGGAGAACTCCAAAGAAAGTTCCCTGACAAACAGGGACAGGATACAAGTGGTCACCCCAGGCCTCAGTGGGACTGTAGATATTCATCAGCGATCTGGGTGAAGCTCGGGAGTGATTCACTTTAGGAAACTCCTGACCAATTCTCAGCAGCCTCCTGCCACGGATAAGCTACAGAGTCCAAGGGCAGGCAGGCCTGACTTTACGAGAGCACATCAAGGCAGTACAGAGTCACCCAGCAAGTTAACCCACAAAGGGGACCTAATGCAAAATGCTCTGCCAGAGTGGTCAGCACCAAGAGCCTCGGGTCAGACCTGTCACCAACACGTGTTCTCCAGTTCCCAGCAGAGGCAGTCTTTATAACTGAACACTCTCAAGTCGGAGCACATCTAATTGGTCTGGGGAGTGTGCTTCTTAAAGGATGCCACTGATGAATCCTTCTGTGAAATGAACCACCTGTCTCTGGCCCTCCTGTAATGTGGACTCGCTCCCTGCCATTCCCACCATGGGCTTCTTTGATGTGCTGCTGACCAGCCCCCATGACAGACGCTTCCCACTAAGCCTTGAGGAGCCTGGGAATGTGGGGTGGCCCGGGGAGCTGCAAAGGTGACAAAAGGACCCGAGGAGAACACCTCTGAGGAGAGGCTGAGGAGCCGGGTGTTTCCTCCAGATGAGGAGGCAGATGGACACACAGCAATATGCCTCAGCATTACAACCGCTCTGTTATTCAGACAACAGAAACTCTGGTGGCACCTGTGGCTCAAAGGAGTAGGGCGCTAGCCCCATATGCCAGAGGTGGTGGGTTCAAACCCAGCCCCGGCCAAAAACTGCAGACAACAGAAACTCGTTTCAGGGGGAACCAGGAAGGGGAAAAGCCCTTGCAAGGCAGCCTGGCAGGTTCAAGTGAATGCAAGGGAGCATTTCCGATGGCTGGAGTAGGTGGAGACTTCCCTTCCTTTCCCTGGCACGGATGCAGCTACTCCTGCCAAGACGCAGGTGGATTAGATGCCCCTGAATGGTCCCTTACGGTCCCCAAATGTCATTTTCAATTCTCAAACATATGTCATAAAAATCCAGTCAACCGTGATGACTTCATAAGAAGGTTTCCTTTGGGAAAAAAAAAAAAAATGCTGAATTTGTTAGAAATGAAACCATATTCCCCCAAGAAGACTCGTACAAGACTGTTCAGAGCGGTCTTATTGGTTAAGAGGCCAAATCTCTGAACAACTTGAAGGCCTATCAACAGCGAGTGGATAAACAGACTGCAGTCTTTTCACAGAAGGGAACAGCACTCAGCAAAAACAGGGATCAAGGGCAGACACCCCCAATAGTGCGGGCCAATCTCCAGATAGAGCACATACTGCGTGGCTCCATTTATACAAATCTCCAGGACAGGACATGAACCTGTTGTGGGAGAAATCAGAACCACAGTTGCCTTGTGGTAAGACCGGAAGGAAATTAACTGGGAAGGGACAGGACAGAACTTTCTGGATGATAGAAATGTTTTATGTCTTGTTTTAGGTGGTGTAGACATAGTGTATATGTGTATACAATTATCAAACTCACCGAATTACATAATTAAGTTATGTGTACTTTATTATATGTAAACTTTACCTCAATAAAAAAGAAAAATTGGCTCAGCGCCCATAGCACAGTGGTTACGGCACCAGCCACATACACTGAAGGTGGCGGGTTGGAACCTGGCCAGGGCCAGCTAAACAACAATGACAACTGTAACAAAAAATAGCAGGGTGTTGTGGCAGGCGCCTGTAGTCCCAGATATTTGCAAGGCTGAGGCAGGAGAATCACTTGAGCCCAAGAGTTTGAGGTTGCTGTGACTCCAGGGCACTCTACCAAGAGTGGCATAGTGAAAGCCTGTCTCAAAAAAAATTAATTAATTAATTAATAAAAGAAAAAAGAAATTAAGAAAAAAGAAAATTATGAACTCAGGGTTCTATGATTTACAAAGTTTTAAAACTATGTTTTCCTGCTTTCCCTTGGACTGTACAATACTGGGCAAGTTTGTAAAACTCTCTGGGCCTCAATTCCCCCCGGAACAACAGTATCAACCTGATCAAGGTGTCCTGAAGGTGAAACAAGTTAATACATTTGCATGTGAGAAGTACTCAGTTAAGACTTAGCTACTATAATAATTTATTATCCCTTCTCTACTTTCAACCAGCAAGAAAGAGTGTTTTGAAAACACTTCATTTGAAACCTCACTTATAATTGTGGTATATGTACATCATGGAATATTATGCAGCCTAATAAAAGACGCAGACTTTACTTCTTTCATGCTTACATGGATGGAGCTGGAACATATTCTTCTTAGCAAAATATCTCAAGAATGGAAGAAAAAGTATCCCAGCTGTAACCCACCTGCAGCCCAAGATGAAAGGAGAAAATGAGGGGGAGGGTTGGAGAGGGGGGAGAATGGGTGGAGGGATGGTTATTGCTGGGACCACACCTATGGTGCACTTTACAATGGTACATGTTAAATTTACTAAGTGTAGAATATAAAAGTCTTAACACTAAGAAAATGTGATGAAGGCTATGTTAACCAGTTTGGTGCAAGTATTTCAAATTGTATATAAACCCAGCACATTGTACCACAGAATTGCATTAAGGTACACAGATATTATTTAATTAAAAAACAACAACAACAATAAAAAAAAAACGATGTTCTAGCAGTTTATGAAGGCCAGCTAGGGATTTGTGCTTAAGGGACTGTGGCATGAATTTCCTATAGCATGGTGCTGTTGTATGGCCACAGTGATATAGTGCCTTTTGTGGCTGAGTGACAGAGTAGTGTTTCCAGGACTAGGAATGGTAGTCTTGTGTCCCCTCTTTGTCTTTGCCTTTCCTTAGGAATATTTCTCCCCTAAGTCACTTGTGATGCTTCCTGATGCAGGTCTCCTGCCAGGGAAGTTAAAGTAATTGGGAAAAAGTTTGTCAACCTCAGTCCTACTTTTTACAGTGTAGAAACAGTGAGCTGGGAGGATTTTTTCTGTATGCTTGGTGTCAGGTGGATGTGGATCTTTGATTATCTTATAATTTATTTGGAGTTATTTCACTTCTATTTCATGGCAGGAACTCTCTCATCTTTGTATTTGAGTTCTGTGATATTTCTTGTGGTAATCTCATTGATATATATTTGTTTTTGGTTTTCCATGAGGAAGAATGAATGAAGCCAGCTAGCTTCTATACCAAAATTTTAAAACTGGAAGTCTACATGTCATCTTTTAACAGAGATGATTTTACTTTTTTATTTCTAATTTGGATATCTTTGTGTTCTCTCTGCTTAATTGCTCTGGCCTGGACTTCTAATACTATGTTGAATAGAAGTGATGAGAGCGGGGATCCTTGTCTTTTCACTAACCTTGGAAGAAAAGCTTTGTCTTTCATTATTGAACATACTATTAGCTGCAGGTGTTTCATATATAGCTTTTGTTATATTGAGGTAATTTCCTTCTATTCATAATTAGTCATGTGGGGCCTTAGGTAGAGTGCCCTGACGTCACAGCTCATAGCAACCTCAAACTCCTGGGCTAGGCACCGCCCAGACCTCCATAAGAGGTGTGCAGCGACCCCCGACCCGTGACCCGCACCCACTGGGGCTCCACATTCCCTGACCAGGAACTG
>CAUYPK010157424.1:0-20012 GCA_963574355.1 Loris lydekkerianus
TCTCCCCTCTCTCTCCTCTTCCCCTCTACTTTCTGGACTATAGTTATGTTTTATCATTCATATGAATGTGTCAGTGATTATATATTTATTTCATGTAGTATTGAGTAAATTGGATACTTCCCCCCCCCCCCCATTTTTTAAGATACTTTATTAAGAAGAATGTGTTCCAGCTCCGTCCAGGTAAACATAAAAGATGTGAAGTTTCCATCCTTTTTATGGCTGCATAGTATTCCATGATGTACATATATCATAATTTGTTAATCTGTTTATGGGGTGATGGGCACTTGGGCTGTTTCCCTGTCTTTGCTCTTATGAATTAGGCTGCAATAAACATTCTGGTTTCACCCATTCTTATGTCTTCAAATGCCTATGACTAAACAACATGCTCAGAATAAACTCAGCTGCCCTAGGACCAAACACTGATCCCCACACAGCCCTTGCCCAAAGCTCCTTTCATGGCCCTCCCTATTGTGTCCCACACTGGGTCTTGGCCTCCTTTAGAGGATCTTGGATGTGCCTGCTCATTCCTGTGCTCCTCTTTACCCAGATGCTTCTTTGCTCTGATCCTTCCTGGACAACGATGCATCTCGTAACTCAGGTGGTTTATCTCTTCAGTCATTTGGGATCATATACTCCTCCCCACAGGACTTCCTCGCTGGTTCCCCCATTGTGGCACTTAGCTCAATGAGACCCCAACACCTGCATTCAGTGAGTATTTCTTTCTTTTCTTTTTTTTTTTTCTGAAACAGAATGTCATTATGTTGCCCTTGGTAGAGCACCGTGGCATCACAGCTCACAGCAACCTCAAACTCATAGGCTTAAGCGATTCTCTTGTCTCAGCCTCCCAAGTAGCTGGGACTACAGGCGCCCACCACAATGCCTGGCTATTTTTTGTTGTAACTGTCATTGTTGGTTAGCTGGACTGGGCCAGGTTCAAACCTGCCACCTTCAGTGTATGTGGCTGGTGTCGTAACCACTGTGCTATGGGCTCCGAGCCAAGAAGACAATTTTTAAGGCCAGGCCTGGGGGCTCATGCCTGTAATCCTAGTGCTCTGGGAGGCCTCTGAGCTCAGGAGTTCAAAACCAGCCTCAGCGAGAGTGAGACCCCATCTCCAAACAGAGCCAGGCATTGTGGTAGGTGCCTGTAGTCCCAGCTACTTGGGAGGCTGAGGCAAGAAGATCACTTGAGCCCAAGAGTTTGAAGTTGCTGTGAGCTATGATGCCATAGCACTCTACTGAGGGGAAAAGTGAGACACTGTCTCAAAAAAAGGAAAAATACAATTTTTAGAATAAAAATAGAAGAAAATTCAGCAGATAACAGGAGTTTAAAGGAGAAAGATGTGTCTATCCAATTTGGGTGCATGGATAAGAAAGAGAACAAAGGAAAAGCAAGGCTTTCTTTAGTGGGAAGAATTGAGTTCCACTTTACTCATGAAGAATTGACATCTAGGTGATATCCAAGGCGCAGCGAATGACACTGAGTTCTGTGGAAAGACAGTCATCAGCAGGGCATATAGCTGAAACCACGAGCAAATCCAATCCAGGAAGAGTGAGAAGCCAACCAAAGGGCAGGTGCAGAGCCCACAAGGAGACAGAGTAGAAGGGAGAGAGACAGGTTAATGCATCAGAAAGGTATGGAAAAGTCAACACCAAACATGCCCTTTGGGTCTGGCAGTAAAAGGGTCACTAATGATGCTGCCCTGAGCAGTTCAGAAGGGTGACAGAATAAAAACCTTTAACTTGAGAAGTAACTAGGAGAAAAGTAGAAATAGTATGAACCGTTCTTCCCTAAGTTTTGTTTTAAAAGGGAGATAAAGCTCAGTGCCTGTAGCTCAGCAGCTAGGGCGCTAGCCACGTACACTGGAGCTGGTGGGTTGGAATCCAGCCCAGGCCTGCCAAACAACATTGACAACCACAACCAAAAAATAGTTGTGGTTGGTGCCTATAGTCCCAGCTCCTTGGGAGGCTGAGGAAAGAGAACCGCTTAAGCCCAAGAATTTGAGGTTGCTGTGAGCTATAATGCCACGGCACTTTACCAGGGCGACAGCTTGAGACTTTGTCTCAAAAACAAACAAATGAAATAAAATAAAAGGGAGATAAAGGACAAAAGTAGATTAGTGGTTGCCTAGGACTGGAGGGCAGTGGGGGAACTGATGAGTGTACGACTCTGTAAATACACTATCAAAGTGTACACTTCAAATGGGTGAATTGTTTGGCAAGTAACTTTATATCTCAATAAAGTTGTAATTTTTAAAAAGAGTTGGGGGTTGGGCATGGTTGCTCACACCTGTAATCTCAGCACTTTGTGAGGCTGAGGCAGGAGCATCGCCTGAGTCCAGGGGTTTGAAGTTATAGTGAATTATGTATTGATCACACTACTGAACTCCAGCCTGGGTGACAGAGGAGAGACCCTGTCTCTTTAAAAATACAAATAAAAAAAAAGTGGGGGAGAAAGGGGTCAGACTGGTTGGTAGCCAGAGAAGGTCAAAGGAAGGTTATTCTGGAGTAACAGAATTGAGCTCACTTGAAGAACAGCAGATAATTACTTACTGATTAGACTAGACCTCTCTAAAATCCCCAGGAACACTGTTGTTATTCTATGAATGGAATCAGACTCTTTCATACGAAAAAAATTTATCATGGCAACTCCTGAAAGTATAAACAGCAAGATCTTCCCATTTATGGGGAAATTACAACTTAAGTAAGGGGCTCTCTGTGCATGTAAGAGTGATGTCCTTCCTTTCCAAAGCCAAACTCTCTGCTGGGCTCTCTGACATCTCCAGCCAGCCTCTTCCTGGCCTTCCTTCATTTAGTCACCATGCTTTCCTCTGTTTTCCATTCATCTTCCTCTTTGCTGGTTCTTTTCCCCCCAATCACTGATCAATGCTCATTTTAACTTGATCCTATTCTATGGACTATTTTGCATGGTGTTAAGGGGGCAGCTTTTAATTGTTTTAAGATGCTTATCTCTCAGTACTTCTAGGCAATTACTTAATATCATAAGAAGCTTTAGTTCCTTCTTTTTTTTTTTTTTTCCCCAGGGTAACAAAGAGTTTTAGTTAGGAAGAACAAAGAGAAAGTTCAGAGTACTTCCAAACGGTGTTGGAAGTGGGTCCCTCTAATGACGGAGAAAAAGAGAGAGACATGGAGACTCAAAAGCCTACAGGGGTATAAATATCCATTTGAAATTGGCTACAAGTCTTTCATTGGCCTCTCCATGCCTCTAGGCGTTATTGCCCTTTTCTACTGGTCATTGATTGTATCTTTCTATTGGTCATTGTTATCAGGTTACTTCATACTCACATTCTTATGGGCCCTCCACACTCTTACTGGTTCATCAAGCCAGGTTTTCCTCCCCCAACATCCTATCCACCTTGAAGCCCCTTTCTCAGTGTCCCTTCTCATCCCCCCATGTTCCTGAAAGAAAAATGGACTAACTCTTAGCTATTTCCTGCTGTCAAACAGGGGTACTGGCCTACCTATCAGGGACTCTGCTCAGGTTCCTTACTCTAAAGAGGTTTCAGGGGTGGGTTCCAGCCACTTTGTCAAAAGTTTCCATTAGTATTTGCTGGAATCTCTGCATCACCATCATCTTAACATGGAACTGCTGGAGCCTGGGAAATGCAGGGATCCTCTGGGGATCTTATTCCTGAAACATCTGCGCCAGGAGTTCTTCCTGAGTTTTTCAGCACCAGAAAAGATGTTGCGGGTTGGGGATCCTAGTTCCTTGAACCCAGTTGGCCTGGTTCAATTATTTGTGTGAGCTAGAAAGTTCAACCAAGGCATAATAGTAATCAAAAGCAAAAGTGGGCTCTGCGCCTATAGCTCAGCAGCTAGGGCACACCGGGGCTGGCAGGTTTGAACCCAGCCCAGGCCTGCCAAACAACAATGACAATTACAACAATAACAACAAAAAATAGCTGGGCGTTGTGGTGGGCGCCTGTAGTCCCAGCTACGTGGGAGGCTGGTGAAGAGAATCACTCAGGCCCAAGAGTTTGAGGTTGCTGTGAGCTGTGACACCAAGGCACTCTACCAAGGTTGACACAGTGAGACTCTGTCTCAAAAATATAAAAGCAAAAGTGAATGGAAACTGAAATTAAAACTGGAGTGGCCCAGGCAGGTGGATAGAAAGCAAAAGTAATCTACGTAAGTTTCGGGGTAACAAAGAGATTTTGTTTGTTTGTTTGTTTTTGAGACAGAGTTGTTGTTGTAGTTGTCATTGTTGTTCAGCAGAACCTGGGCTGGGTTCAAACCCACCAGCCAGTGGCCAATACCCTAGCCACTGAGCTACAGGTGCTGAACCAAGAGATTTTATCTAGGAGGAACAAAGAGAAAGTTTAGAGCACTTCCAAAAAGAGTTGGAAGTGGTTCCTCTCACGAAGGAGAAAAGGTGAGAGAGAGACCTGGTTCCTTAGCATAAAAAGATGGAGGGTGGAGAGGAGAAGAGTCCTGGTCACTTCCTGGGGCTGTGAGACTCCTTACTCTACTTACTTAGCACCTGTAACACTTTTCCTGTCCAAATAATCATCCTCCTTCCTTCCACAGCTTCTCCAAAATCTTATCTTCACTTTGTCATACTAAGATGCCCTCCAGATTCTTAAATCCAAAACTCCCTTTCACAGTGTATCTCTTTGACCTCTTTGAGGCACTGGGCACTGAGGACCATTCCTCCCTTCTCTGTCTCCAAGGCTATGCTTTGCAGCCTGCCCCTTCTCATGCCCGCAGGTCCTTCATTCCTTTTCATGATGTCATCTTCCCAGGCAACCCTGGGTCACAGTCAGAGTTTCAACTACAGCTTGACAACCTGACCCACAGAAGACACTGACATTTCCTGATCTTCCCCTTTCCTGCCCCACCCTCTATCCCATGAAGTGAAATAAAATCTTAAACTTCCCAGCTGACTAAAGGGGAGCTCGGACTTGCCTAAGATGCCCCTTTGCCTTCTGTCACCCTCCCCCCTTCCTTCCTAACTCATGTAAGTCATTAACAGGACCAAGGCTGTATAAGACAAAGCTTAAACCATACCATACCCAACAGACCACTTGAGTCTGGGTATAAATTAGGTGGCTTGTATCTAATTAACTGAGTTCCTTACTTTAAAACATTCCAAGGCTTGGTGTCTGTAGCTCAGTGGCGGGGGCACCAGCCACATACACTGAAGCTGGAGGGTTTGCATCCAGCCCGGACCACCTACAACCAAAAAATAGCGGGGTGTTATGGCGGGCACCCGTACTCCCAGCTACTTGGGAGGCTGAGGCAAGAGAATTGCTTAAGCCCAAGAGTTTGAGGTTGCTGTGAGCTGTGACGGCACTCTTGTAGCAAGAGCAACATAGTGAGACTCTGTCTCAAAAAAAAAAAAAAAAAAAAAAATTTCCAAGACAGGCCAGGCATTGTGGCTTGTGCCTGTAGTCTCAGCGACATGGGAGGCTGAGGCAAGAGGATCACTTAAGCCCCAGAGTTTGAGGTTGCTGTGAGCTATGACGCTATGGCACTCTAGCAAGGGTGACAAAGTGAGACACTGTCTCAAAACAAAAAACAAAAAACAAAGAAACAACAAAAACAACATTCCAAGCCTTTAGACAAAGCTTCATTTCTTTAACCAATCACAAATCAAAGAAACTTAAGCCCACCTAAAACTTGCTGTAACATCCACCCCGCACTTGGAGATGTCCTGCCTTTTTAGGCCCAGCCAGTGTACACCTCCCATGCATTGATTTATGACTTTAAGTGTAATTCCTATCTCCCTGAAATGTCTAAAACCAAACTATAACCCAACTGTGACAAGACCAGTTGCTCAAGGATTCCTGGGCATGGCTCTCTGACCACGGTCACACACATTCAGCTCAGAATAAATCTCTTTAAGTAATTTTACAGAGTTTGGCAATCCTCTGCTCTAGACTTACACACTCAACTGTAAAAGAGCAATCTCCGTGTAGAGAAAAACAGGATAAACTCCAAGCTGGATTCTTTGCCTCTTCCTCATATCTGGCCCCTGCTCTCCTCATGGCTCAATCCTTGTCTTCAGATGGCACTGAGGTTGCTTATTCTCCCTTCTAAACCTCTCTCCAGTGGGATATCTCCATGCCACCCCATCTTAGTTCAATTCCTCATGTTTTAACCTAGATTACTAAATTAAGTTCATGCTGACTTCTAACATACCCTTTAAGATGTTGTAAGTGTGATTTCTATAAAAACACTATTGGTACCATTTTAAACCCTTCTTATTTCACCATCACCTAAGTTTCACACCTTAGCCTGGCACATAGGGACTGTTTAAACTGATCCCAATTAACTTCTCTATTTAATCCCCTGCCATCCCCTTGAGGCCCCAACTTAAAATGAACTTTTTAGGGACTGAAAACATAACTTCTAGCCTGGTGACTTCCTGCTAATCTTTTCAGATTTAGCACAAACATCAACTCTGCAATATTTTTTTCATGACCACTTATCCCAAAGCTGGTCAAATTCCTTATTCTATCCCCAGTTCACTAACAATACTTTGTACTTATGTTCCACATTCATGGAAAGTATCCGTGTCATATTGTGACTGTTCACTGTTCTCCCCATCTCCCTGCACCCCCTGAGGATAAGAGCCTTGCCCTTTTCATACCCAGGACCAGGCCCAATGCCCGGTAAATTAGGAGTGTCCAGTAAAAGTGCACCAAATTAACCTTCCCACCTTCCCTATTGCTCCCTTCAGGACTACTCTCACAGGCTCCCTCTCCCTGCCCAAACAGCTCCCTTAATCTTTACAACAACCTCCAGGGCCAGTACTGTACTATTATTCCCCAATTTCAAGATAAAGGCACTAAGTCTTACAGAAGTTAAACAACTTGGACCACGAGAGCAGAACCAGAATTTGAACACAGATCTATTTGATTTAAAGCTGCTTTTTAAAGTCCAACTTATGTGACTTCTTTTTTTTCAGGATTTAATCTCATATATATTTGACTCCTCTAAATGTGCTTCTCTTTATTTCAAAACTTCCTAGTAGTATCTTTTTTTTTTTTTTTTTTCAGACAGAGTTTCACTTTGTCCCCCTCAGTAGAGTGCCACGGTGTCACAGCAACCTCAAACTCCTGGGCTCAAGCAATTCTCCTGCCTCAGCCTCCCAAGTAGCTGGGACTACACGTGGCACCACAATGTCCAGGGGCTATTTTTGGAGACAAGGTCTCACTCTGGCTCAGGCTAGTCTATAACTCAGCTCAGGGGATCCATCTGCCTTGGCCTGTCAGAGTGCTACATTATAGGCATGAGGCACCCCACTGGTAACTTCCTAGTATCTTAAAACTCTTTCTCTCTTCTCTGAGATGAAAACATCACTCCTTACAAACATCTACTCCCTCCAGTTGCACCTTTACTTTGGTACGTGCCTCATGTGCAACATTTTCTTACCCTCCTCACCTCAAAAGTAAACTCTGATCCGTTTTGTTCTAGAGCAGGGGTTATCAATGTGTGGTCCCACACCAGTAGCATGAGCACTGCCAGAGAATCTATTAGAAGTGCAAATTCTCAGGCACTGCCCAGACCCAAGAGTCAGAAATTTTGGGGGTGGAGCCCATGAAACCAGTTTAAAAAACCCTCCAGATGGTTTCGTTGGATATTAAATTTGAGAACGGCTGCTGCAGTGGCTTCCTCTTCAAAACTTAAGTTCCTTTTCACATTCTAGAACAAACTCAAAATGCTCAATCCCATGACCCATTTCAGTTGCTGGGGTCTCACCCTTCTTGCTAGTAGCTTTCTTAAAATCATCAATCACTCAGTACTTTTGAACCCTTGAACCCTTCTGATCAGTTGGGCATCTTTACAAATAAGATAACTGAAACTCTGAGGATTTAAATTACTTATCCAAACGAATCTGGGAGTGAAGTCTAGCAGTTCTTCTATTTATAAGGAAAAATATTTCAAACATTAATGCAGCATGGAGTATAATAGAAATGTATTAACGATGTCAAGATAGACTGGTTTTTATAGACTAGTGAATACAGAAAACTGCCAGAGATCAGAAAGAGTGAAGTCAGGACTCCCCACCCCAACACACACGCACACACTCCCAGCAATTGGATTCGGGGGGGGGGGGGGGGAGGGAAGCATGTAGGATTTAGGTGAGCAAATTGCAATTTTTTTTTTTTTTTTTTTGTGGAGACAGAGTCTCACTTTATCGCCCTTGGTAGGTGCTGTGGTGTCATATAGCTCACAGCAACCTCCAACTCCTGGGCTTAGGTGATTCGCTTGCCTCCGCTCCTGAGTAGCTGGGACTACAGGCACCCACCACAATGCCCAGCTATTTTAGTTGTTGTTGTTGTTTGGCTGGGGCTGGGTTTGAACCCGCCACCCTGCCACCCTTGGCACATGGGGCCGGCACCCCACCCAACGAGCCACAGGCGCCGCCCTTTTTTGAGACAGAGTCTCCCTCTGTTCTCTTGGGTAGAGTATTGGGGGTGGGGGATGGGCGTCACAGCTCACAGTAACCTCAAAGTCTTGGGCTCAAGTTATTCTATCCTCTTGCCTCAGCCTCCCAAGTAGCTGGGACTATAGGAAACCCTCCATAACACCCGGCTAGTTTCTCCTATTTTTTTTTCAGTAGAGATGGAGTCTCACTATTGCTCAGGTTGGTCTCGAACTTCTGAGCTCAAACAATCCACTGGTTTCTGCCTCCTAGAGGGCTAGGATTACAGGTGTGAGCCACCGTTCCTGGACTTTCTTTTTATTTTATTTATTTATTTACAGAGTCTCACTTTGTTGCCCTGGGTAGACAGGTAGGCGTCATAGCTCACTGCAACCTCAAACTCTTGAGCTTCAGTGATTCTCTTGCCTCAGTCTCCCAACTAGCTGAGACTACAGGCACCTACCACAATGCCTATTTTTAGAGATGGTATCTTGTTCTAACTCAGGCTGGTCTCGAACTCATGAGCTCAGGTGATCCTTCCGCTTTGCCCTCCCAGAGTGCTGGGATTACAGGCATGAGCCACCGTGCCCAGCCAGTCCTTTCGTTCTTCCCCCTTTTTTTTTTTTTTTTTGAGTCTCACTATATTGCCCAGGCTAAAGTGCCATGATATCAGCCTAGCTCACAGCAACCTCAAACTTGTGGGCGTAAGTGATCCTACTGCCTTAGCATTTTGTGTAACTGAAACTACAGGCAGCTACCAGGACACTCGGCTAATTTTTCTATTTTGAGAAGAAATGGAGTCTCACTATTGTTCAGGCTGGTCTGGAATTCCTGAGCTCAAGCAATCTTACCACCTTGGCCTCCTAGAGTGCTAAGATTACAGGTGTGAATCACCCAAGACTGGCTGAAATTTGCAATTATTATTGGTCTTTTCTGTTCGTGTGAAAGCAACAGTGAGATAAGAGTTCCATGAATGATGTATGGTGCCCTATGATCGCATTAATGTACACAGCTATGATTTAATAATAATAAAAAAAAGAATTCCATGGATGAATTGTGGTATTAAAGCCTGTCTAATGAAGTGTTAAACTCAATATTGCAAAAGTCTGCTCGTTACTGAACAGCACTATCCAATAGAAATATCAGCAACAAACGTGAGCAAAATATCCAGCTTTAGTTGTCACACTGAGAATAAACAGGGGGCGGCACCTGTGGCTCAGTGGGTAGGGTGCTGGCCACATACACTGAGGCTGCCGGGTTTAAACCCGGCCTGGGCCAGCTAGAACAATGACAACTGCAGCAACAATAACAACAAAATAAAATATCCAGGTGTTGTGGTGGGTGCGTTTAGTCCCAGCTACTTGGGAGGCTGAGGCAAGAGAATTGCTTAAGCCCAAGGAGTCTGAGGTTGCTATGGGCTGTGATGCCACAGCACTCTACCAAGGGCAACAGCTTGAGACTCTTGACTCAAAAAACAAACAAACAAGGCTCAGCGCTTGTAGCTCAGTGGCTAGGGCGCCAGCCACACACACCAGAGGTGGTAGGTTCAAACCCAACCCCAGGCCTGCCAAACAACGACAACTACACCAGAAAAATAGCCGGGTGTTGTGGCAGGGGTGCCTGTAGTCCCAGCTACTCGGGAGGCTTAGGCAAGAGAATTGCTTAAGCCCAAGAATTGGAGGTTGCTGTCAGCTGTGATGCCGCGGCACTCTACTTAGGACGACAAAGTGAAACTCTATCTCAGAAAACGAACAAACAAACAAACAAAAAACCCCCAGGAACCTGATTTTTATATCTTATTTAACTCAATATATAGTAGAAACTTCATAGTTGACCACCTCCCTACATTGACCACCCCCTTAAGTTGACCGGACTCTGAGTTTAATAGACTGAACATGCACCACATGTAGGTATCAGTATAATAGGCCTAGTTCCTTATGTTGACCACTTCTGTTTGTTAAGCAGTTTGTTACAGTCCCTTGAGTGCTCAACTTACACAGGTTCTAGTGTATTTTTTTTTTTTTTTTTTTTTTTGAGACAGTCTAACTTTGTCATCCTTGGTAGAGTGCCGTAGCATCATAGCTCACAGCAACTGAAACACTTGGGCTCAAGTAATTCTCTTGCCTCTGCCTCCCAAGTAGCTGAGACTACAGGTGCCTGCCACAACACCCAGCTATTTTTAAAGAAAGGGTCTCGCTCTGGGTCAGGCTGGTCTCGAACTCATGAGCTCAGGCAAACCATCTACCTCAGCCTCTTGGAGTGCTAGGATTACAGACGTGAGCCACCTCGCTTGGCCTCTAAGTTAACTCTATATTATTTTAACATGTAATATCTTAAATTGAGATTTTTTTTTTTTGGCACTTATTTTTCAAAGCCCAGTCTGTATTCTTACATCTGTAGCACAACTTAATTTGGAGTAGGCACATTTCATGTGTTTAAGAGTCCATCGGGCTGACGACTATCTTAATGGACAGTGTGGCTCTAGAGACTGGTCTTGGGTGTGAATTTCCACAAAGGCAATGAAGACAAATGGAAGTACCTAGGAACTTGCTGCCTGGTTTTGGCAGCAGACTCTCTACTGCACACAGGGCTCAACATACCAGGCACCTTTGTGCCAGCAGAAATACTCAACTTTGCTCTTCCTTTCTTTTTCTAGCAAACTCCTCATTATCTCACTCAATTTATTCAGTAAGAATCTACTGAGAACTGACTGAACCAGCCACTATCTGGAACCTGGGGATCCAGCAGACAACAAAACAGACAAAACCTCTTGCTTTCCAGAAACCAACAGTCTAGTTGGGGAGTATTCCCCAGAAAATAAAGCACATTAAGAGAGGGAGTTTGTGGGGCTTACCATTCTAAAGTACTCAGGAAGACCCCATAGTATAGCATGTGAAGTATAAGCAAGAATCTGCAGATGAGAGAATGAACAATGCCAACACCTACGAAATAAGATCCAGGCTGAGATAAGCAGTGCATAGGTAGAGGTGGCAGAGGTGCCTGATGTTTGCAAATCAGTAAGGAGACCTGTATGGTTGACACTAAGTGAACAGCAAAGAGTGACGGGGGTGGGAATGAGGGACTGGTGCCCCAAAATGCACAGTGCCATGTAGCCGTGACTAAAGGTTGGCTTTTCTCTTGGGTAATGAAACACTGGTGGAGAGATCTGAGCAAAGGAACAAGAACATTCTGGGGAGAAAGCAGACAGCAGGAGGCTACCACAAATAGAGAAGCAAATTAGGAGGCAATAATGCAGGTAAAATAAATGATGGCTCAGATCAGGGTGGCAGTGGCCAAGGTGGGGAGAAGGGGCCAAACCCTGGGTGTTAAAAGTAGAGCTGATGACTTGGCTTGGAATTGGCCTAAGGATATCTGGAGAAGAGAGCTCCTGGCAGGCTTATGTGTGAC
The DNA here is from genome assembly GCA_963574355.1 of Loris lydekkerianus. Classification (NCBI taxonomy): domain Eukaryota; kingdom Metazoa; phylum Chordata; class Mammalia; order Primates; family Lorisidae; genus Loris; species Loris lydekkerianus. The sequence goes on from CAUYPK010157424.1 coordinate 11,798, forward strand.
TAGAGTGCAGGGAGAGGTAGCAGCAGAGAAGTCAGGTTCGTCTGTGTTGTCCTGACAAGGCTGTGGGGTTAAGGATGGAGGTGGGTGGAGAAATGGTTTTTCCAGGAACACAGAGGGTTGGTTCTGTGGGCAATCCCACAGGGGGTTTGGGAGGCACTCCCAGGACTTGATGGCAAAGAGCATGCTGTGTCCACCTTGAAGTCTTCCTCAATTTCTAGGGTGGCTGCTCTTCTAAGTGCCCGACACTTTTTGGGTCACCCTCCAGTGTGGTGTAGTAGCCAGCCTCTCCATCTGTCTCCACTAGCTCCGAGCACAGGGGGTTCTTCCCCATTCATCTCTGTCTTTCCAGCGCCATGATGGAACCTGACTCATCATTGTTGTTCAATAAGGAGACTCCAAATTCTATCTCTTGGTTGGGACTTGCCAGTTTGCCAAACCAAAAGGAACTCTGGTCAGCCAGGTCATGTGGCAAAAGCTTATACCTGATTAACAGACATGATCAGATTAAAAACAACAAAATAAACATTTAAAAAGAAATCCCCGTGAGCTACGATGTCATAGCACTCTATCAAGAGTGACAAAGTAAGACGCTGTCTAAAAAAAAGAAAGAAAACAAAATCCCTGCCTAGTCATGGTTGCTCATGCCTATAAACCCAGGCTGAGGTAGATGCATTACTTGAGCCTAGGAGTTTGAGACCAACCAGGGCAATATAGTGAGATTCTATAGAAAAAAAAAATTAGGGGGGGCACCTATGGCTCAGTGAGTAGGGCGCCGGCCCGATATAATGAGAGTGGAGGCCTTTGAACCCAGCCTCAGCCAAACTGCAACAAAAAAATAGCTGGTTATTGTGGCGGGTGCCTGTAGTTCCAGCTACTTGGGAGGCTGAGGCAAGAGAATCACTTGAGCCCAAGAGTTGGAGGTTGCTGTGAGCTGTGATGCCATGGCATTCTACCGAGGGTGACAAAGTGAGACTCTGTCTCTAAAAAAAGAAAGAAAAGAAAAAAAAATTAGGTGGGAGTAGTGGCACAAGAATATAGGCTCACTTATTCAGGAGGCTGAGACAGGAGGATTGCTTGAGAACTATGACTGTGCCACTGCACTCCAGGCTGGGTGACAGCATGAGACCCTGTCATTAAAAAAACAAAACAAAACAAACAAACAAACAAAACAGAAGAGAAACAACAACTGTAGAACTTTAGAACACTGTACTCAAAATATGGTTCCAGGACCAGCAGAATTGGCATCACTTGGAAAGTTAAAGAATGCTAAATCTCGGCCTCCCCCACCTCTGACTCAGAATCCACATTTTTTCTTTTCTTTTTTTTTTAGACAAGGTCTTATTGTATCACCACAGTTGGGAGTCCAATGGTGTGATCATAACTCACTGTAATCTCAAATTCCTGAGCTCAAGTAATATACCTGCATGATATACCTGCTTCAGCCCACTGAGTAGCTAGGACTACAGGCACTTACTACTGTGCCCAGATAATTAAAAAAAAATTTTTTTTAAAGACAGGGTCTCACTATGTTGCTCAGGATGCTCTTGAACTCCTGGCCTCAAAGTGATCCTCCTGCTTTGACCTCCCAAAGTGCTGGGATTATAAGTGTGATGCACTGCCTAGAATTTGCTTTAACAAGATCTTCTAGACTAGAGACTTGTGTTGCTAAGGGAAGTCTGAGAAAAGCTTCTTAGAAGCCCCTGTATTCTGGTTGGGCATGGTGACTCACGCCTGTAAACCCAGCATTTTGGGAGGCTGGGGCAGAAGATCACTTGAGCCAGGAGTTCAGGACCAGCCTGAGCAACACGGTGAGACTCCATCCCTTAAAAACAAAACAAAACAGAAAAACCAGCAAGCTGGGTGGCAGATGTTTGTAGTCCCAGCTATACAGGAGGCTGAAGTGAGGATCACTTGGCCCAGGAGTTTGAGGTTGCTGTGAGCTACAATCAGGCCACTGTACTCTAGCCCCAGTAGAAAAGCAAGACTTTATATCAAAGCCCCTGCATTCCCTCTCTTTACCTTTCCCTGAGACAACTATCTTGATTTTATGTTAATTATTTTTCTTTACAGTTCTACCATCCTCCTGTTATCCCCAAACAGGTGACCTTTGGGCAACATGGGTCCACTCACATGTGAATTTTCTTCTGCCTCTGCCACCAGAGACAGCAAGACCAACTGCTCGTCTCCTCAACATGAAGACAATGAGGATGAAGACCTTTATGATGACCCACTTCCACTTAATGAGTAGTATTTGCTCTTTATGATTTTAACATTTTCTCTAGCTTACTTTATTGTAAGAGTACAGTATATAACACATATAACGTACAAAATAAGTATTTATCAACTATTTATCAGTAAGACTTTCATTTAGCAGTAGGCTATAAGAACTTTTTTTTTTTTTTTTTTTTTGAGATAAGAGTCTCCCTCTGGGGTGGCGCCTGTGGCTCAGTGAGTAGGGCACCAGCCCCATATACCGAGGGTGGCAGGTTCAAACCCAGCCCCGGCTGAACTGCAACAAAAAAATAGCCAGGTGTTGTGGCGGGCGCCTGTAGTCCCAGCTGCTAGGGAGGCTGAGGTAGGAGAATCGCGGAAGCCCAAGAGCTGGAGGTTGCTGAGTCCTGTGACACTCTACCGAGGGCGATAAAGTGAGACTCTGTCTTTACAATTAAAAAAAAGTCTCACTCTGTTGCCCAGGCTAGAGTGCCGTAATGTCAGCCTTCTCACTGCAACCTTGAACTCCTGGATTCAAGCAATCCTGCTTCGGCCCCCTAAATAGCTGGCACCTTCCATAACGCCTAGGCAATTTTTCACAGAGATGAGAGTCTCATTCTTGCTGAACGCCTGACCTCCTTAGCTCAAAGGATCCTCCCACTTCAGCCTCCCAGAGTGCTAGGATTACAAGCATAAGCCACCATGCCTGGCCTCTCGCAGTTAAGATTTTGGGAGTCAAAAGTTACATGTGGATTTGTCAGGGACCAGCCTCGACACACAGTGGGTTTATTTTCTAGTGACCTGGTGGTATGAAGAAACCAGAAAATCATTAGTAGGAGTTATAGAATATTAATATAGAGAAATAATAGACACAGACAAAGAGATAGTTTGTTTTTTTTTTTGGCAGTTTTTGGCCGGGGCTGGGTTTGAACCCACCACCTCTGGCATATGGGGCCAGTGCCCTACTCCTTTGAGCCACAGGCGCTGCCCCAAAGAGATAGTTTTAAGAGCAGTGGGGCTTAGGAGGAGGCACAAACTTCCTCGTGAGGCTTCCAGAATGCCACCCCAAGTTTCAGGCTAGTTCTGTATTTATTTCATATACCAGTGTTATAATAATAAATCTCATGAAAGTAAGGCAAATAATCCCATCATGGTTATTGTTGCACTTGTATTATTATTAACTAGATTAACTCTACAATTGATTATGTTAATTGTATGGATTTGTTATTTTTTAGCATTTCAAAGTATTATGGTCTTAATGTAAACAAAGTCTTTTTTTTTTTTTTTTTTTTGAGACAGAGCCTCAAGCTGTCGCCCTGGGTAGAGTGCCATGGCATCACAGCTCACAGTAACCTCCAACTACTGGGCTCAAGTGATTCTCTTGTCTTAGACTCTGAAATAGCTGGGACTACAGGCGCCTGCCACAACGCCCAGCTATTTTTTTCTGTTGTAGTTGTCATTGTTGTTTGGCAGGCCAGGGCTGGATTCAAACCTGCTACCTCTGGTGTATGTGGCTGGCGCCTTAGCCAACTGAGCTACAGGCACCGAGCCAATGTAAACAAATTCTAGATAAGGAAGTCAATCAGAGGCTGACTTAAGGATCAAATTTTAGTTGACCTACAGTCACACACCACAGATATTATGTTCTAATATTTTGATAGTCTTGTGTTTAAACAGATAGACTAGTGGTTCTCAACCTTCCTAATGCTGCAACCCTTAAATACAGATCCTCATGTAACTTCCAACCATAAAATTATTTTCGTTGCTACTTTATAACTGTAATTTTGCTGCTGTTATGAATCGTAATGTAAATATCTGATATGCAGGATATATTTAGGTGACCCTTGCGAAAGGGTCGTTCAACCCCCAAAGGGGCCTCAACCCATAGGTTGAGAACTGCTGAGACAGACTCTTCTGGCCCAATCAAGGTGACAGAGAAGAGATTTTTCTCTCTTTATCTGGTCCAGAGTACATCTTTCTGAGTTGCAAAAGTTTAAAGAATTTACATTTTTAACTCTCAAAAACCATTCTCTCAGAGCACATAGCCTTGTCCTGGCAGAAAGCAGCTTTAAGGCCAAAGCTGTGAGGGGAGGGGGGATATATAATATGCCAGGTTTTATAAATATTAAAGTGACAGGATCTTGCACTTTGTGCTCAAAGCCAGGAAAATGGGTCCGAACAAATTCTCCATAACTGTCTCCCTTTGTGTAGACTTTGTTTCCTATTTCTAATATTTTTAATCTACTAACAATTAATAATTGAATATTATTTTTAAACTTATAAAATCATTATTACCAGTAATTTAAGTACATCAATATATGACTCCTCCCTTAAGTATTTCCACATGTACTTGGATTTTTGACTATGTGGAGTAGAGGAAAAGGGAAGTTGGCACTAACCTTTACGCTGTTAAAAAGGTCAAGTGTACTGCCTAATTTTGAAGGCAGAGTGTAAGCACACACTAGCTGTAAGGAGAAAGTGGCACTGCCCCTTCTTCCTGAATAGAGGCTCCAGGAGGAGGCGACCAAGGTCACAAGGGAGTCTCAGCACAGTAGTGTACCTGAGCAACATACCAAGACTCTGACTCTACAAAAAAAAGAAAAATTAGCTGGGTGTGGTGGCACACACCTATAGTCCCAGCTACTTGGAATAAGGCAGGAGGATCACCTTTACTCAGGAGTTTGAGGTTGTGATGAGCTATTATCATGCCACTAGCTACACAGTGAGACTGTGTCTCAACAACAACAAAAAGATGACCTGATGGACAGAAGTAAGGATCTTGGTGATGCGTTGCATGCTGAAGTAGAGCTCAGTTGCCCCCCACATCTGGTGCAGAGCAGTAATCCTGAGATTGGGTTTCACCATCCTCCATGGAATTCTCTTGTTTTGTTTTTTGAATTGGGTCTATTTCCTGAATCTTGTGTCTTACACTTTAATTTAGTATTTCAATTTGCTATTGGAGCTTATCTTCCAATAGCTTCTTGAGAAGGGGCAGATAACAGTTAAATTTTTTAAACTTTTGACATGGTAAAATGATGTTATTCTACACTCAATCTTGTTTTATAGTTTGGTCAGGTATAGAATTCTAGGTTGATAATTATTTTCTTTCAGAATTTTGAAGGTGCTATTCCAGCTGTCTTGTTTCCTACACTGCTGTCATAAAGTCCAAAAATACTCCGATACGTAATACATAACCTAGTGCACTCCTATCCAGAAGCTTATACATCTTTTCTTTAAACCAAATGTTCAGAGATTTCATGACTGGTGTGGGTCTCTTTTCTTCCCTACTGCTGGGCACACTCATGCCTTTAGTTCTCAAGCTATTAGTTATTTCTTACTTTATTTTCTTTCTGTAATTTCTTTCTTTCTTTCTTTTTTTTTTTTAAGACTTAGAGATATTTACTGGGTAGCATTTGAGTAGTGCAAGACAGCACAGAACAGAGTAAACCCACACAAGGGGACACCATCAGCGACTATTATAGGGAGTTAAGGAGAGCAATCGGGGGATACACCCTGGAAGGTGGAAAAGAATTGAACATGTGTTCTCATCCCCCAGATATCAGTGGCTTCTTGTGGCCCTTGGGCAATTGAGCTCCACCTCTATAAACTTCAGTTTGCTCAACTCTAAAACAGAAGGTGAGGACTAGATGGTCTCTAAGGTCATCCAATTATAACAAAACACAAGTCTAAAAACAAATGCAAAAAAACAGGGAAGGTGAGGATATAACAGTAAAGAGAAAGTACAAGCACAAAGCCACAGAGGGAGGAAAAAACTAGTTGTTTGTGCTTGGACAAGATGTAACGTGGGGCAGCACACAAGCCTGTTTAACTATTCTAAAGGTTCTGAGGACAATAACCTTAGAAATTGGTGAAACACAGTGCTAAGCCAGGTAAGGGACCCTAAACCTGGGGCCTCAATGGAGAAAGAGATAAAGCAGTCAGAGCCGGACTTCTCTTCATGCTCCCACCTCACTCCATTCTTTATGTTTTCAGGGAACTTTATTACAACCTTTTCCCCAAACCCATACCCCAAACACAGTAAGAAGAGGGTGTGGTTAAGACACTTTCTCTTTAGACTCGCACAAGCAGCCCCTTTTTGTGCGCCAGGAAGCCCAGAGTCACTGCTGAAAAGATGCTGGTCAGTCCAATCAGCTTCAGCAGGCCTGGCACAGAGGGCAGATGTCTCTCCGAGAAGGTTGTAGTGATGGGTTGTGCAAGGACATCCATTGATTCTGGTTCTGGCTGCCAGATTTCATCCTCTGGAATCTTCCCCACAACATGCAGGATCTCTTGGGCTGCTCTCTCCCCAGCCTCCACAACCCCCTCCATGTAGCCACTCCAGTGTGTGGCAGTCTCAGTGCCTGCAAAATAAATCCTGCCCACTGGTTGGCATATTGAGTCATGATCCCAGGGGGAAAGTAGGTAGTGTAGTAGCCCCCAGAGTACTGCTCCTCACACTAGTTCTTTTCTTCATAATGTGATGGTTTCAGAGCTTCTTGGGATCCTAGAACTTTTGCATAAAGCTCACAAAGTTTCTTCATCCTTTCTTCTTTGGTAAGATATGCCAGTTTTCTGGGTAAGGATAAATCCCATTATTGCAGCCATCAGATTTGATACCATCCAATGTGTAGGAAATTGGAGCTTCCTCCCCTTCAATAACCATGGTCCCTCTTTCCTGCAGAAAGGCTCACTGTAGCAAACTATACACTTGATAACAGAACCCAGAGGCACACGAGTGATCAGCTGGTTCCTCATCATTGGCAGAGGGGGTTTGAAGTGAATCTTCATTCCCAGAGTAGGAGGAACAGCGCAAATCACATATTTAGCCTCATACGTCTCATGGGTTAGGGTCTTCACAAGGACATTTTCTCCTGTCTGGTCAATGTAGATCACAGGCCTCTCCAGTTTCACTCTGTCCCCAAGAAGGTCCATTATCCGCTTGCTCACTTGACCAGATCCACCCACAAATTTCCTCTCCTTTATTCCGCCTAGAGTGCAGGTGGGGTGAGATTCCTGACCCGGAAGAAATCCACCTCTTTCTGTAATTTCTATTATTCAACTGTTGAATCTTTTACGTTTGGTCCTCTAGATTTTTGTTTTTCGTTTGTTTTGTCTTTTTCTTTACTTTTTGGAAGAATTACTCATTTTCCACATGAATGTTTCACACGTATTTCATACTTAAGTTTTTTCCTCAGGTTTTGCTTCCTGAATTTAAAAAGTTCTTATTTTATAGATACAATATATTCTCCTATCTCTCTCATTAAAATCTCATTTGCCAAGCAAGTCAGATCCTAAATCAAAGGATGGGAAGTGTTCTCTGCCCACTATGAAGTCATGACAAAAGTAAAATATATGTAAAATGACCTTGAATGAAGAACTAAGCCCATTTAATATACATACCCTCACACAACTAAAGGCTATGCCATTCCCACCAATAATAGCAACTTATTTGAGCAGCAATAAAGATGAAAGTTAAGGGAGAGGTGGAGGCAGAAGGGCATCAATAGGTATATATTCATACATATGTGTATATAAATACACCGTATTTACTCGAGTATAAGCCGAGTTTTTGTGCCGAAAATTTGTGCTGAAAAACCCGAACTCGGCTTATACTTGGGTTATACAGGTTATTTGATTCGGTGCGCTTAGCTTAACAGGTAATCAAGCTAAATCGCAAAGGTTAAAATCCTTCAAAACTGGATTCCTCCTCTTCATCATCTGTATATCCAAACAGAGCTTCAGCTGTATCTGATGTGAGGGTATCAGCATTTAACCTACTGATTCCTCAATTATTGTAATTGTTTTGGGTATATATTTTTATTTTTGAAATTTACCAGTGGCTGCTGTATTTTCCACCTTGGCTTATACTCGAGTCACTAAGTTTTCCCAGTTTTTAGGATAAAATTAAGGGGGTCGGCTTATACTCGGGTCGGCTTATACTCGGGTCGGCTTATACTCGAGTATGTACGGTAGTTAAAAGGCGCTAATTTTTTTTTTTTTTTTG
>CAUYPK010157427.1:0-14952 GCA_963574355.1 Loris lydekkerianus
TATCAAAAATAAAAGCCATTTCCATCATGGCAGAACTTGGTATCTGGTTCATATACCATTTTTCACCAGCTCATGGACTCCATTCTCATCAATGATTAAAGGTGCATGGAATTCTTTATCTGCCACATAACTTTCTAGTCCCTGCAAAAAAGGATTGAAATGAAACACAGTAAGAAAACTGGTGTGTGGTTACCAGTCATGCCGGACTTAGTGGCTGTAATAATGATTTAAAGCATGAATACCAAAAGCTGGACCAAGATGCAGAATTTAAAAGTCAAAACTATTTTAAATGCTTTATAAGCTAGACTTAATGACAAATTTATAGAACCATCAAATGAATAAAAAATTATTCTGTTATAATTTCTATAGTTAACATGATGATATTCATTTTTTCCTATAATCATCTCTTAATGTAGTTACCTTTCTAAGGAAGACAGCTGTCTCTGAAGCTCCAACTAAGCAATACTGATAAGGATCTCCAGAAAAAACATTATATAATTACAATAGTAGGGTCCCTATAATCCCCAGGTTTTAAAAGTGATAGAACTTAGTACCTAAACAAAATAGAGCTTTTTGAAACAAAAATTACACACATTAAAGAGTCAGATGATTTACCAAAAAAAGGCTAATTATGTTTTTTAAATATTTTATATATTATTTGTGCATTTCAATGGGTATGTGAAATGGACTAGACATAGATTTCAGTTAATGGAAACTAGCTCATTCTTGGGCTAGATGCAAAGTCATACAGCATTCTCAAGCGGAACTCAGAAGCTTCTCAGGTCAACCTCAGGGCAGGGCCATCAGAAAATGTTGTGTCTTCCCTAAGGACAATTGAACCTTAAACATAAGCCACCACCAGAATCCTACTTTTAAAAAAGTTTCGTTCCATTTTTAACTGAAAAATAATAATTGTGGGAGTACAATGTGATGTTTCAATGCACATATATGTTGTAGACTTAACCCAGCCAGCACCTCAAATATTTATCATTTCTTTCTGATGAGAATGAAGTCTACTTTTTAAGCTATTTTTGAAATACACAACATTTTGTAAAAGAATAAAGAAAAAAACCAAAGCAAACTTACTTCTCCTGCATAGGAGATGAGAGGAGAGATTTCACACTGGATTGGTACATCATTGGCATCCTTCAAGCTGAAGGAAAAATACCCAAGTATTTATTAAAGATTTTGCTTCCTGTGTTAGTTGCTAGAGTGAAAGTACAGACACCATACTATCCTGAGAAGCTTTGATAACAAAATTCTCGTAGTTAAAAAAAAGAATAGATACTACCCACATCACTAAATTCCCTGAGGATTAAGTTAACATAAAATTCTCAAGTCCAGAAAGACACTATTTGGAACAAGTGCCCATGTTACCAGTAGCTCTTTACAGCAACTTACCAGTTTTTATACACTACCCCCTATGTACATCTCAGTTTTTACCATATCCCAGTTCCCATTTGGTAAAGGGACTTCTTATTTTCTATATTGTGTGCCCGAACCATTGCTGGTGCTTTGAATCCTCCATATTTCGTTTTATAATCCTTGCCACAGCCTCACAAGTTAGGTACCTGATGTTAGCAAACATCACCTAAATTCAAATTAAGATTTTCAAAATAAATTAAAAATTACAGGCAATTACACTAATGTACACAGCTATGATTTAACAATAAAAAAAATAAAAATAAATAAAAATTTAAAGTTCAGTTTCTCTGTCATAATAATATTTCAAGTGTTCAGGAGTCATGGATGCCTAATGACTTCCAAATTAAACAGCATAGATTTAGAATATTTCCTTCATCGCGGAAAGTTTTATTAGATAGTACTATTTCAAAGGTCAATTTTTTTCCCAGCATATATTTTACTGTACAACCCAAACCTTTTAGATTGAATGAGCTGATTTATTCAATGTTTGAAAGTACTTCACTACTGCCAAAATTCCCTTTGAAAAGACCTAAGCCAAAATGCACCCAAGGATAGGCAAGGCCAAAGTCACCATTTGCTTCTTCTAAAGTCACAATCTAACAATTATAGCCATTTGCAATCCTGAATTTCTAAATTATCTTACACAAAATTTAGTAAGTTGTGTTTCTAATACATTTACAATCATTAGACCTCTGTGTTACTTGCTATTCCAAGAATCTTATCAAAATGATACAGGGCACACAAAATTCTACTATTTGGTCAAACTGTACCTCTTCTTTGCTTTTCCACGTACGTAGTCTCACACATAGGTGCAGTCAATAAAATCAGAGGCTTCTGAGTTTAGCCGCAGGTCAACTTTTCTCTATATACCATTCCAACTCACTTATCCTGCTACTTTCCATTCAAAGCTGGCTACTTACACTCTCGACTATTCCAAGTCATTCTCAACTATGGTCCCTTTAACTATAAAACCACATCCATCCTCCAAGACCCAACCTTCCCTTGACCACTGCATTTCAGAGTCATTGATCCTATTGCTCTATTCATATAAAAATAAACTTATCAGACACCTGCTAAGTCACTGCCTCCTACAGTACTTATCATTTATACCTCACATTTAGCATATCATCACATATTGCCTGATGATGTTACTTAATTTTTACGTATGTGCATCTCAAACTTCCTGGTAAGCTGTGAAGAAATGACTTATTTCTCTTGTGTGAGTTGCTTCAGCATCCAGGATACTGGCTGAATCAATGAACTGTGAGGGCAGACAGGTGACGAATGTGAGGAGAGAAGAAAAGGCACAGACTGGGTACAAATCTCTCCAGATATGAGCCAGGTTCCATCACAAGAAATCAAGAGGTCTAGTTTAGACCCTCTGGGAGCAGCTCAGAGTCATACTACACCAAATGGGAAAAATGAGGGCCCATCCCATTGGTAAGATTGCTCAGTCCCACCTCAGTCTCTGAAAGATTCAGTGTGACCAGGAGTAAGTGGTTTTGAACCCAAGCAACACACACTTAGCTGTCCTGAATATGTAAAACTTCCTTTCTGGTATTACAAAGATACCCCAAGAAACAAAGAAAGTCAACCATAGTAAACAAAGTTAGATGCCCTGAAGACAGACAAAAACTACCATGACCAAACGTAAAATCTCAGGATATAGGTAAATTAGCCCAATAACACCACTGTTCCACCAATTCTTTAACTAAGCATCTCTTTGGTAGCTAACACTGAAGTATACATTAAGGTGAAAAATAAAACAGTGTCATTTAGCCAAAACTCAGCACCCTTGCTTCCATCCTTTCAAATATCTCCACAATGTTTCTTCCTCCTTTTGGACAATATACTTCCTTTTCAGCTCTCACTTTTAAGTAACCTTTTCCAACTATTTGAGGACATCCTTTGGTGCTAAGGATTTCAGTAGGAACTATTTCTAAGTTCATGATCTCCTTTAGGGCCAAACTTTTAATTTCAGTTTAATTATTCTACAAATGACTACAAGGAAGTAAACTGGAAGGGGACTAAATAAAAGAAAAAGATGTCTTAAAAAGTTGTAAATAATATTAACTTTGTGTATCTTAACTAAAATAGGTGGCTGCTGTTTTCAGCTGTATAAGAAACTATTTCACTTTTAGGTTAAAAGATGTGGTTCAATTCAAAAAACTTTAAGGTCAAAGTTTTGTTTCTTAAATTGCTTCCATATACTAAAAATGGATGAGACCAACAGTCACACAGGGCTCTGCATCCCAGTTTACATGGGAAGATGGCAACAGCCATCTATGGCTCCTAGAAGAAACTAACCAAATTTCTGACTGCACTTCTTTGTCCACAGGGTTGCATCCCAGAAACACACACACTCACAAGGGGTTGTCTCCATTGGGCAAAGAGAAGGGACTCAAGAAGGAAAAAGCACCTGGGTGTCACTGACTTCAATGCCATGGTTTCTGAGACGACTTCCACCTCCAAATCTCTTGCCCTGCACACACTTCCCAAATTATCCTAAAAACTTAAAATCAAGCTAAACCTAATGGCTTTAAAAGTACAAGAAGATTAAGCTGTTTCTTTAGCTATAAGGAAAATGGCTTTTTCAAACTCTATCAGTATCCAGAAGAGAAAGGATACATGTCACTTCTAACTAAAAATGACTTACTATTAAGACAAGATTTTTAGAACATAATAACTGACTATAATCAATTCATAGTGATCAAAATGAAAGCTATTAGTGTGGGAATAAGAGCCATTATATACATCAGGAACAGCCTTTACACTGATAGCATATATCTAATTCAGTATAATACATTTTTAGAATATTATCTAGTTTATGTTTATGTTATGTTAAAAGCTATAAGTTGAGAACCAAATTTTCTCCCTGGCCTGTAACCCACTCCCTGGACCTTATCCATCATCTGTAAATTTGTCCCTGAGAGCTCTAAGACCCATGGTTGGATGGATTTTTTAGTAAAGCATGCTCCCCACTTCCAGCATGCACTGAGATTCTCAGTTAGTGTCATCCAGAAAGGTATCTGCCACCAATAAGCAGTGCACCCCATGAAAGCTTCAACCACCCTCCCTCCGGACCCCCAAAAGGCAGAGCGCTAAACTACGATGCCAGTTAGTACAGAGGGAAGCACAGCCCCATCACCAAGCACTGTAGGCAGGCTAGGATATTTACTTGTAATTGACATCAGCTGTGATGGTCTCTGACTTCCCTTCTGTAGCACTGCTATGTAGGAATAAATAAGCATTAATGGGAATGGAAACAAATCAAACAATAACAAAGAGGTGGAGCTATAAGATATACTTGACTGAATGACATGCGTTGATGCCAAGTCATAAATATGACACAAGCGACCTGAAGGAGTGAAAAAAAAAGCGCAATGGCCAAAAATGAAACATGAGGACCATGTGACATGCCACCAACCAAGCTTGTTGACAACTCAGGAGTGTGAAAATGGCCTTGGACTGGAAGACAAAACCTACCACTGCTCCTTCTTAGAAGTAGTTATAGGCCAGCAAGTTCCAATGCCCAAGGTCCTAATATTTATTCTGACATTCTTACAGCCAGCCATTTCATCCTTTAAGAATATAAATAAAGGCTCAGCATCTGTAGCACAGTGGTTACAACACTGGCCACATACACCCAGGCTGCTGGGTTTGAACTCAGCCTGAGCCAGCTAAATAACAATGACAACTACAACAAAAAAATAGCCAGGTGTTGTGGTGGGCACCTGTAGCCCCAGCTACATGGGAGGCTGAGGCAAGAGAATCGCTTAAGCCCTAGAGTTTGAGGTTGCTGTGAGCTGTGACTCTACCCAGGGTGACACAGTGAGACTGTCTCAAAAACAAGAAAAGAATACAAATTAAATGGCAAAATGATTTTTACACAAGTAGAGATGATTTAGAAGGGGGAAATTCTAGGTGCTAATGAAGGTTTCATCACAAAATACAAGATTTAGCTTAAAAGTTCTTTATTTTGGATTTGAACAGGTGTAAGTACGTTGTCTTTTTAACTTCTGAAAACCCAAAGCATTTCTGGAGTTTCAGTCCCAGCGATGTAACTTGGCATTCACTTTTTTTCTTTGTATCTTCCTCTAATCTATAAGGGCTATGCTGAACACTGCACTAGGCCTCCATCTTAGAGGTATCCTGGGGGTGGCAGGGCTTTGAGCAGGTCCCAGAGATAGTCCATTCAGTGAAGCCACAGATATACCGGCAGCAACAACCAGTTCTCTGTGGCTGAGGGAGCTGCCCTGTGGTGCAGTGTGTTGGTAACAGGCTTTAACCATATGCCACACCAACGGAATTATCTTCTGACCATTATTTAGTAAGAATCATTTCACTGTCATGATGCGACTATTTCCAAAAAACAGATTTTGAAGAGATTCCTCTTTAAGAGGAGGTAAAGCTATTATCATCTTTGTAGTAATCAAAGCAGTTATTCACATAAGAAACTGCCCACACATTAACACCTTGCTTTTTTCTTTTTATTGTTGGGGCTTCATTGAGGGTACAAAGAACCAGGTTACACTGATTGCTTTTATTAGATTAGGACCCTCTTGTAATTGTGTCCCCCCACACCCTCCTTCCTTCCCTTGATTTTTAAAAACAATCTAGGAATGTATCAGAGAAAGAAAGAAAGAAGTCCAAGAGAACATTTATACAAAAAAGAAAAAATACTGACTTACCGGGGAATTGCTGGAAGGCGAGAGCCATTTTCATCTATGAAGTGGCCTCCTGCATTGAGGACCCAGCAATGATGAAGGGACATCAACGCATGTCTCGCAGTAGTAGGGTTGTCCTTCCCATTCTGACTGTCTGCATTCTTCAGTGGGGAAAACTCATCTTCCCGTAAGACTTCATACACCACAAACTTCCTAGAGTGAAAATATATAGAGTCTCCTTCATTATGAAGTAAAAAAACGACCTACATACATGGTGTCTGACTCCTCTCTAAGCTAAGTCTTTTGTCTTCAAAAATAGGCTCTCTTAATCTATTGTCAAATGAATGCTGAATAAAGTAATGCCCTCCTTAGGCCAAAACACATTGAAATTTTCTTTTCCAGTGCAAAATGAGGAATCATTTCCATCTCCAACTATAAAACACCTCATTTTACATCAGAAAGATTAGAAATCCTAATGCACAAAGATCACATTAGGATCTGTCCCAGGTTTAAAACAGGCAAAAAAGGATGGTTGAGAAATAAATATGGAGAGATTAATCTTATACAACCATAATTTGTCTTATATCACCTTTACAGATAGTCTAAAAACACGTTTACTGAAACATTTACTCACAGAGTAGTAAGCTATCCTAAACACAGAATGGGTCAATTCCTCATCTTCACCTTTTTAATCTCTCAGTCAAAATATACAACTTTAACAACTCTGCAGGACAGGCAAGAACTAGTTGATAAATAGATGTACTCTTAGCCAACTCAGAGTGTACTCCTGGATGGTTTTATCCGAGAGAATGATAATGTGTCTAGACTACACAATCATGATCAAAATATTGTATCTGATGCTATCAAATATTTCCTAAAAAGAGTTTCATGCCTAAGAGAACAAAAAACAGCATTTCAAAACATGTCTTTAATCTTACTGGTACTATTCAAAGCATACTTTGCAAATTGGAAGATGTCAAAGACAAATTTTTCCATCTTTATTCCATTTGGTTTGTCTGGCTTAATTAACAGCCCTTGGGAATCCACATATGGAATCTTCTTCTGAGCCACATGGTGCTGCAACTGAGGTTCATAAATACTAAGTAGAGGGAAAAAAGATATAATCACTTTCCGGATTTAAAATGCCAGAAAATCTGAAAACACTCAGGAGAAAATGCATCAAGCAGTACTAAGACTGAAGTGAAAACCATTTAAATTTCAGTTCACATTTAAATAATAAATGAATACATTTTCCAATTCATTTCCTTATACTTTAAAACAATCAAATAATGATTTCCACATTACAAATACATACACCTCAATGTCTCTGCCATAATTTTCTATGTCTTTTATAAAATGTTTTACTTCTTGGGCAGTGCCTGTGGCTCAAAGGAATAGGGCACTGGCCCCGTATGCCGGGAGTGGCGGGTTCAAACCCAGCCCTGGCCAAAAACTGCAAAAAAAAATAAAAAAAAATAAAAAGTTTTACTTCTTGTCCCAAATCTCTTCAAATATAAGATAAAAATGAGTATTAAAAGTTACTATAGATGAATTAGTAACACAGCTACAAATGACATAGTAGAATGGGAAATATTTTGGAACTGGAGTTGAAATTTTAAAGTAAACCTTAACTCTGTAAAAAGTAGGCAGTTATCCTGAATGTTTAAAATCTATCATGACAAAGAAAAAGTGAGAATACCCTTCATGCTAAAATATGGTGGGATAAAATAAAATAGCTCCTATTTTATCCCTTCGTACAAAGGATACAAGTTGGTTTTCATACAAATCTCAAGTTCTTTTGTTTTCCACTCTTTAATGCACTAAGCCCTCAGTGCCACTCTGGGAGAGACAGCTGAATTAGAATTGTATAGGTAGCTTTTTAAAAATACAGATGTCATGGATCTACCTCCAGAAAGTCCCTTCAGTTGACGTACTACCAAATTCTGAGACACATATCTCAACATCAAATGAGTTCTTTATGAAGAACTATATAGTCTAAAAACATGTTTACTGAAACATTTACTCACAGGGTAGTAAGATACCCTAAAAAGAATGGGTCAATTCCTTATCTTCACCTTTTTAATCTCTCAGTCAAAATATACAACTTTAACAACTCTGCAGGACAGGCAGGACCTAGTTGATAAAAAGATAGATGTACTCTTAGCCTTTTTAATGCCTTCACCTTTTTAATGTCTCAGTCGAAATAAGTGACTAACAATTCAGGATAGGAAGGAACTAGTCGATAAAAAGAAAGATGTACTCTGTAAATATCTGTACTTTTAAAAAGCTCCCAGTTGTAGACAACAGTTTTGTTTCTTATTCTTTGCTTCAACAGAACCTAGCACACGGTTGGGGGATAGGAAAAATGGAGAAATCCTTTCAACTCCAATTAATGCACTGAAGAAGGGGCTCCTACTAATTCCCACCTAATGATAAATCTTAGTGAAACAATCACAATGTGAGATAAATATCCACTTGATAAAAGTAGTCTTCAGGAAAGATGAATTCTATGGGATATGGACTTGGGGGATCTGCCTACCTCTCAAGTGACTTAGTGTCTTATTAATAATAAATACAGTTTTAAAAGGTTCCCCATCTTGCCCATACTTGACAACATCTCTCAGAAATGGAATGGTGAAGAAATGGTTGGCGATGTTCCCTGCATTGAATAGCAGTCGTCCATCTGAGCTTCGTTTCTGTGCTGTTGCCAGAGAAATCTCACTATATTCTACCACCTGGTAAACTCCATCCACTCGGCAAACCACTCCAACTGGTTCCGTAGGGTTTGTTTTCTCTACCACCTGCCCACCAAAGAAAGACAACAGTAGAGAAGAAATTTAATTAAATGATTCTTTGGAGATTTGCCATTGTCAAATACCATATTTACAATTTTGTGTACACTGTCTTTAAGGTATTAAGCTAATAATTTTTAGATAATAAACTATGCATTTTTATACACTTTAACAGACTTTCGAACTAGAAATGAAGTATATTATCTTCCTCTTATCACCTAAGCAAAATCATGGAGTATAAATTCCATTATATACATATATATGGGCCAAAAGAAATTACATTGAATGGGAAATACTTAAATGAGGAGTCTATATCTCCCCCACCCAAATCTTGTATTTTTTAGTATTTAGTGTATCCTTAACCACATCCAATTACTTTGAGAAAAAATGAAATTTCTCTGAGTTTCACAAGACAAAAGACATTTTGTCTCTCACTTTCCATTGCCCAAATCATTACTTCATGTGAAATAGAATTTAATTTTCATTTATGAACATAGCATTTTCCTTGTCTTTCAAGAGGAAGACAGTTTAGAGCAGGCAGGTCACTGGGCTCCCACACCAATTTTAATCAGAAAACCCACCCATATTTATTTGTTTTGCATACTAGATTTTGTTTGAAATAAGATGTTCTATGCTTTTTATAAAAAAGTTTGAAAACTAGTGATTTAAAAATTCATCAATGGCTCTGGGCTGCTGGGGGATCGGAGAAAAGAGTATTTATTAAAACCAGATGGAAATGTAAAAGTATATAATTTAAAAAAAAAACCTCACAGGTTATTCTGATATGCTACCACTCTAATCCCACACATCTCTGGCCTAAATTATTGAGAAGAAAATTACGAAAGAACTGTATTCCATGCACTAAAATAAAATCAAAGTTCACATGTTTTGGTATCTGACAGAAGTATTAAAAAATAAAAAACATTTGAAGGTATTTTTTTTTTTGTCCTGTCCAAATATCAATTGAGCGTGCTTCACAGTATTTTTAAAAATCTGTCCCAAGTTTGACAAGTCTAATTTGACAAGTCTAAGCATGTATATAATATCATTTCTTTAGCAACTGATTTATTAAATTAAATACAGCCAGAAGCAGTCTTTTCCAGACAACTAAAACCACTATTGAGAACATAGCAATTAGAAATATAAGCCCTGAGTCTAGCTCAGAGAGGCAGGGGTACTGGATAAGTAAGTCCGCTGTGTAGTTTCACTGTTTGCCACCATGAAAGGAATACAGCATTCAATGAAAAGAAATATTCTACCAAGAAAGTAGATTAAGCAGGAGGGAAATATTATACAGCAAAATGATTTAACCCAATCATAAGCCTATCTGCAATTTTTATCTGTCAACCTATCACCACCTTCATTTACTCTACCATGGGTATCTTACTAGACAGGGAACTTAAAATAGATTCCTCTCATTCCAATATTTTTAAATGCACACAAGATCTATTTTCCAATCATCTCTATATATTCCTGCTCCTAGCCAGAGAAAATAAAAATCAGCATATTCACATTTTACATTTCCCCAAGGTTTGCTTCTATGACAATTATTAACCTCTAATTATTATAAAGTCTAAATTATAGAAGAAAGCATTTGTAAACTGCATGAAGTTGGAAATCAGTTTATATTATACAGAAAAGATATAAAATATAAAAGAGGTTTGTTCGATATTTCCTAAGTAAAATCCTGAAAAACTGAGTCCAAAATAACACTTTAACCTCAAAGTGCCTGTAACTGCTTTACAAAATAATCTTCAGTTAACAATGATACCCATCTTTTTTGCTTTATACTTGGTAAGCCACCTCAGCCTTTTGAGTCTTCTTTCAAGACTCTCATTTGATTAAAAAAAAAAAATACTTAATGCATCAAGATGGGGCCTATTAAAAACTGCAAGGAATCCTACTACCACACTCTGAGTCACTCCCCAATTTACATGTTTTTAAATATAGGTTTTAACATCTTAATTTTCATATTAGAAAAAGAGAGGATAGATTACATAAATGTTTTCTAACATTTCTAAAGGTTTTTAATATATGCCAGTTTAGTCATTTTGATTCCATCGTAAGGTTTATTTATTCATCCATTCACTAAGTGACTACAACACTATATGCAGACACATGGCTACACAGTGAATCTGTGAAGACCAAGTCTGGATTTATCCTAGAGAGTCCACAGGTAATGGAAAAGAATGACTGGTTAACACATCTGTGTGATTAGTGTTCTCACAAAAGTTAGCCTATCAGTTTAAAGTTTTTTGCACGGCCAACAAAAGCCTAACTCATCTAAGACGTGTAGACATATAATGTAATATAATACCAAGACTGGAAGTTGGGAAACACGAATTCTAATCCTGGCTCTCCCAAAGTGATGAAAAACTCTTGAGCCCAGGACTTAGGAAGACTGGAATTCCGGGTGCTCATTTCTGAGATCAAAGGAGGTAATGAGATGATCTCTGAGGTCCCTTCCAGGCTCAATGCTCTCTGATTCTATAAAGTTTAAATTGATTCTAAAGCTTATAGCAGTAAACTTCAAGTTTTGTTTAAAAAAAAAAAAAAAAAAAAAGAGTGACACCAAGTGGAATAAAGTCAGAAAAACAGTTTTATTTAAAACTTAGTACCTACTTATGATCCAATACACTATATTTCTATTACAGTGTAGTAGCTATTTCAAATACAGTACAAATATTCATAGCATATTAGACCAGATAGAAGTCTTAAATAAATGAACTAAACCAACTCTTCTATTTATTTTCAGAGTCAAGAGAAGTTGTATTAGGCCTATCAGCTCAATCTCTCAAGACTTGCATCAGTCAACTTAGGGTTTCAGCTTCTAGATCACTTTGCATTAGATTTCTAGAACAATTTTGAGATAAATAATCTTTATAACAGAAACTAACTATTATAACTCCAACTAAGACTATTTTATAATATCCTATGGCACGTCTTTTTTCTAAATCCAGATACTTCAAATTTATATGAAATCTGATTTCTGTCAGAAGCCTACATGGTTAATGCTTTTGGCAGAAAGGTCTTCCTTTCACATCAAAATTTTAACATTATTCTAAATCTTCTAATATCTTCATGGTTTCAATTTTTATATTTAACTGAGTAATCCATTTAAAACTGATCTTGGTATAAGCTTTGAGGGAGAGATCTTACTTTATTTTTAGCCAGTTATTTCATTCACTTCCTTCCTTGTTTTGAAATGCCATGCATTTATATAGTACATTCACACACACACACACACACACACACACACACACACACACGTTTCTCACTGTTCTATTTCCAGTAATCTGTCATTATATTCTGGTTTCAGTACCACACTTATAATTATTTTTTATTTACAATTCTTTTTAATATCCAACAGATTTTCTCTAATCCCCCGTTCTCCCTTATAATCATCCATTTTCAACATTTTCCTGGCCCACTTTACATATTTATTCTAAACTTTGCAATCATTTTGTCAAATGTCTCCAAAGTAGCCTCATTGGGATTTTAATTGGGATTGTATTATATTTTATTTGATGAAAATGGATACCTTTACAGACTCCCAGTAACATACTGCTTATATCAGTATTTTTAAATCTTCCAAAGTGCTTTGAAGGTCTTGCATGTTTCCTATTTTGTTCCTAGCTATGCTGCATGCTTTGTTTGCTATCATAAAGAAAAGTCTCCTGTATCATCTATACACCTAAAAAAAATGTTGAAAAGAACACAGCCAATGACAGATTCTTATAATACAGCATTGTAAACCTTCCTTCACCTTAGTATTAGTGTATTTGGAGTTGCTCATGAAGTTATTCATCTCCTTAATCATTCTTATCCCCAACCTGCACATTTCCACCTTATTTACAAGAATATCATGAGATGCTATTTCTACCATCTTTCCCTTACCTATAACTCTAGTAACTTTGTCATAGGAAACAAATTAAGTAAATCTGATTGAAAACAGTTTGATATTAATATATCCTTCCTAGGTTTAATGATGATCATTCACTTTCCCAGGTACTTACAAATCATTCTCACATATTTTAAACTCTTACTTGTGATTGACAATCCTTCCTAGGTTTAATAATGGTCATTCTCTTTCCCAGGTACTTACAAATCATTCTCACATCTTTTAAACTCTTACTTTGTTCCTAGCTATACTGATTGACAAGTATACAACTACTTTTAAAATCAAGTTTTAAACAAGTATACAAGTATACAACTACTTTTAAAATCAAGTTTTGGGGGTACCCATAACTCAGTGGTTAGGGCCCTGGCCATATGCACATGATTCAAACCCATGCTGGTGAGACTGAATTAGGCCCAAGCCTACTAAACCAACAAAATAAATAGCCAGGAGTTGTGGTGGGTGCCTATAGTCCCAGCTACAAGTGAGTCTGGGGCAAGAGAATCACTTGAGCCCAAGAGTTGAAGGCTGCTGTGAGTTATGACACCACAGGACTCTGCAGAGGGCGACAAAGTAAGACTCTGTCTCAATTAAAAAAAAAAAAAAAAAAAATCAAATCTTGCCAATTTAAGAAAAAGTAGGTATGAGACAGTTTAGTTACTTTCAAGAGATGAATGATTTTAAAACATTCAAATCAGCCTAATACACTTAGTTTGATGCCTGGAATGGCGCATGACGGAGGAAGACCACGCACAGCCTCACTACAGTTGAGAAAGGCATTTACCTTTGCTCCACAGTCTGCTCCTTTCTGAATGCAAAAGCCAATGAACCGTGGGTCTGCCACTTTTACTAGTATGTTGTCAACACAGTAGACATGAATGCTCCAGATGCCTCTTTGCTCCATATCCTCCACAATGTTCTGGGTTGCAAGAGCCCGATAAAGACCACCATTCCCATCTGGAAAATAAAAAAGCCCACTAGCAGCACACCAAAACCCATTATGAAGGTAACCGAAGGATTATTTAATGTTTTCAAACAAGGCAAAAATCTCTGAAAACTGTAGTTTCACATTTTAGAGCCAAGAAAACTGAATATCCAGAAGGAAAGAATCAGGCATCAAAAGTTATACCACATGATTTTGAAGGTTATTTAGCATTAAGCATCCAGAGTCTTAACCAGATCTCATCAATGCAAGACCAGGCAACCCCGAAGACCATGTTTCTCTTTAACTCAGTCCCTTTTAATAATCTTATAGGCAATGATTATTTCTTATCAGTTCAAGTCTTATTAACATGTGTATAATGCAGGTTAACTCTATATTTATAGCCCAAACAATGACAATTTCACTTACCTCAAAAATGAAAATATGTAAGCATTTTTATATCAAATCACTGTTAAGACTAGGATAGAAAGGTCTATGGGGATTTAAAAACTAAGTAAAGCCTCTTCTTTCCCCATCTATTTTTAATTCTGCTTTAACATACTTCTATCAACAACCTCAGCCATAACTTAAATGACAAAAAATTAGACAACTTCACAAAATAGACCTAAGAATAAGAAGTCTTCCATTAATAAAAACCTTACATATGGAAGCACCACTGTTAATACTATTATTTCTTTCTTTCCTCCAAGCACAGATTGACATGAATATAAATCTGTCCTCAGATTTATTTTTACAGTTGAGATCATAGGGAGGGCCACTACATGTGACTACATGGGCAGTACATAGCCAAATTCTAGTGGATGCCATCCACAAACTGCAACCATTATTCAATACATAGAACTGTGCACAGCAGTGGCCCTAGTTAGACTGTGTATGCAATTTTGTACCTGGGTGTTCTCTTAAATAACCTAGTGAAATGATTCCTCTTTGCCATGTAATGTATCCAATTATCTTAATGCTATTTAAGAATTTATGCTGTTTATAAACCATGATTTAGCCCATCATTTTTTTTTAATTATTTTTTTTCTTTTAAAATTTGTGTATTTGTTATACTAATACATACTTTACATACATACTTTGGAGAGACTGCACGGTGGATTACACTCATAGTACCCAAAGACGGGTAAGATCACTCTGCGTTCAGTCAACCTAAGACAGGGACCAAAAATTAAAAAAAAAAAAAAAAAAAAGTTTTCCCTTTTCAATTTCTCCTGTTAGCTTCTGCCC
>CAUYPK010157437.1:0-42741 GCA_963574355.1 Loris lydekkerianus
GGAATTGTTGGGCCCTGCCATGTGCCTGAGGCCTAGTGCAACTTCCCGAGCCTGACTAGAAGTAGATCCATCGAGCTACTTCTGCGCAGCAATGACTCAGCAAGGCCCGTCCTGAAACTGCCTCTACCTAGATACAGCCAATGTGGTACCATGCCATTGGCCCAACCCTGTCACGCACCTCATCCCCCGCCTTCTTTCCCCGCCCCTTCTCCACACTCTAGATAAGTGGCTGCTTGACACAATAAAGTTGAGTTCCTGCTTAAAAAAAAAAAAAAAAAAAAAAGAAAGAAGAAAAAAGAAATGAAATCAGAAAGGAAGAGCAAAGAGAGGGAAGGAGTGAGGGGAGTGGGACTTTGGTGTGTGCCACACCTTTTGGGCACAAGACACGACTGTAAGAGGAACTTTACCTAAAAAATGCAATCAGTGTAACCTGGTTTATTGTACCCTCAATGAATCCCCAACAATAAAAAATAAAGAAATGAAAATAAAATAAAATAAAATAAATAAAATAAAAAGCAAAAACAATGACAAACAAGCCAGAACATTCACCTGATGAGGAGAGCAGAATTTCTTGTCGCCAGTCAGTCGGTTCCCATCCATGGAGAAAAGGAAGCTTCTCCTTTTGACACTGTCTTCAGATTCAGATTTGGGAAACCTGTCCCCTTCTCCTTTGGTGTTTCCTTCCAGATGTTCCCTCTGTCTTCTTTTCTTCCTCCGGTTCCTCCACTCCTTAGCACTTTTGGAGCTTAACTTCGATGCTTCTGAAGAACTTTCCAAGAGTTCTCCTAAGCCACCCATTCCACTGAAATCTCTCGACGCAGCTGATGCTGCCGCAACTGCCTGTTGTAAAACAAAGCCACACGCTATTTAGAACATGGAACTTTGAAAACAGTTGACTATGGTACAAATGTCACCATTATGTCTTCTGATGCTTTTATTCTGTCTTATGTAAGTGTTTACTTAATAATAATCACCCTTATATTCTAAATGGCATAAAGCAACATGCTTGCCTGTGCATTAACGGGAGAAAAGCCCGGCTTTGTATAGCTCCTGGATTGGCTTCTTTTTAACTACCTTGAGGTTAGCTTCTGTTCAGGGGACACTTGCTTTTTCAGAAGTATCTTCTATGCTTTAAAAAGCAAAACTTCTCTTCATGGTGGTTGCTTTGTCTAATTACTATTCTAGTTTCATCAACAGGACTTCTCCTTGTGCAACTGCAAACGGCAATACAGTATTTTTCTCCTCTAAATCGGGGACAAAAGGTTTTTTCTTTTTTATGAACTCAAAACATTTCAAGTGTCTATCATTTTACTGCTGGATGGAAGTGGTGGGAATGTATTGGCTAGTTTATCTTTGGTCTTTACTTGCATTACATTTAGGATCATATCTCTGAGGTCATGTCATTTCCAGAGAATTTATTATAAAGCAGTTAAAAAAAACTTTTAATGTTTATAAACTATTTTTATTACTATAAATAATATCAATGATTAAAATATCAATCAATAAATTCCTGAAATGATCATTCAAGGTGCTCTGAGAATGTCTTCAGACTTGTTCACATTTCAGAACTAAGTAATCTAAGCATTTCCAGTTTCTGAGCCTGTTCACGAAACGCAGCCAACTCGGAGGTGTTCTTTCCTTTTGTTTATGTGAATAGTATTTTTACACTGGAAATGATCTAATCATGACGTAGGAAGGATATGAAACAACAATATGGTACATATCAAAGCTGAGTTTGCATTAGTATATCCCTGTTTTTACACATAACCACAGAAGTGGAAATAATTAAATTATGAGCATATTAATTAAGCATTTTACATATATCATCACCTAATACAAATAAACCTAATTTATCTACCATGTTGTCTACCTTCCCCACCAACTGTAAGGTAGATAAGAATTGTATCATTATTTGTATGTGCAGTGCCTGGTATTTGTATCACCTGATATAAAAGGACTCAGTAAATGGCAAATAAAGGCAAGGCAGGTGGATTGCCCTAAGCTCACTGGTTCGTGACCAGCCTGAGCAAGAGCGAGACCCCCATCTCTAAAAATAGCCATGGGTTATGATGGGTGCCTGAAGTCTCAGCTACTTGGGAGGCTGAGGCAAGAGAATGACTTGAGCTCAAGGGTTTGAGGTTGCTGTGAGCTATGATGCCACAGCACTCTACCCAGGGTGACAAACTAAGACACTGTCTCAAAAAAAAATAATAATAATAATTTACTGTCAATTATCTCAGACACAGGAGTAGAGGTAGGGGGAGGTCGAGACATGCTAAGACTTTATAAAAGATTATGTGTCAGGGCAGCGCCTGTGGCTCAAGGAGTAGGGCACTGGCCCCATATACCAGAAGTGGCGGGTTCAAATCTGGCCCTGGCCAAAAACTGCAATAAAAAAAAAAAAAAAAAAAAAAAAAAAAAGATTGTGTGTCAAAATAGTCTATACATGGTAACAGCAACAAGAGGGAATAAAGATAAAATTCCTTAGTAACATCTCACAACACTTTGTGCTTTGTTTCTTCTTTTTTGAGATAAACCCTCTTTAGTAGCTTCCATTTTTGAATCTCATATTAACTAAAATTGTTTTGAATGGTTTAAAAACTAAAGGCACTGTGCTACGAATTCTAAGATTAAAATTACCGCAGGGAGCATACCATGGCACTAAATCTAGCACTACACTTACGTTTTGATCTATGCAACAGGTAAAGGGTGACACAGATACTTGTTGATATTAAGCACTATATTCATTATGGAAATCCAAATATAAGACAACCCTCAGCATTGAGATGAAACACTAATCAGAATTTATATACTAAAAAATTTCACATAATCATACAGCAAGATTTTTTCTTGAACTCTTGATCGTCAGTATCACTTCTAATATAATCCATGATGAGAGATGAAAAATGTTAAACATCCTTTCTAAGTGTGACAATACATTTTAAAAAGTGAATAAATGAAGCATTTATGTGTGTAGTAAGTTAAACACCATTACAGGCACGTATGAAGAAGAATATATATATTTTTTAATCCAAATAAAATCCTTAATTTGCCTTTCCATGTCGTATGAATACACACAACACACAGTGTTGTTTATTGACCTGTCTCTCCCTAGAAACAGAGGAAGTGGTGGTAATATTCCCTCACCATAATCCTGAAACTTACGTTCATTTAAATCACTTTCAAACTTTGTTTTGCATAAGACTTGATTTCCCTACCTATTCTCAGTAACAGTTCAGATAACTCAAAACCAAACAGTTTTCTAAGGCAACAAAGGTAACCTCTGACACAACACATTTTCTGTGTCACTCATCAACTCAAATCTGTCACTTGTTCCACTTCCAGTGATTTGCTGATTCCCTCAAAGGCAGATGTTTCCTGTCATCTCTCATGCTGTGTACCTGTTTATACCCAAGTCGGCAACACTGCCAACATCCTGCTTACTTAGGATAATAGACTCACTTGCATAGCCGACTTGATAAATTCTTCTTGTACAAATAACAAATTTGTGCTTAATATTTATATAGAGAATAACATTTTCTTATAAATTTTCTGTATGATTCAAAATAGGCTGTATAACTCACTGTTATCTGTATATCTATAAAAATAAAACCACATGACTCATCATTCATTTTCCACATAAAATCCAGTTAAAATCGCATTCTATTCTACAAGACATTAACTATAACTATTTCAGTTCTACCTCCTAATTATATTAGATCTCTTAAATGCCACTATTTCTAATTTTGCCCTAATGGTTTAAACTTTTTTCTATAAACCGATACCTACTGCTATGGAATACGCTAAGCTAGGAACTATTAAGCATTTGAAGATCACAAATTAAATTCTAAACACAATTAAGATGATCTAGGACAAAACATTTATTTCACTGTAGAATTTGTCTTTCTCCATGTCATTTTTCCATGTCTACACAACGACTAGCATTGGGAGGTCCCCTCACAGACATTAAATAAAAATACTAGGTTTCATGAAATCACTGGCCAGACAGTAACTGGTGAAGAGTCGAGGGTGGAGAGCAAGACTTAGGCTACACTGCAGTGTGAATGACCTCAGAAATGTTCTCTCTCTCCCCCTCTCTCAATCTGCCACCAACTTGCTCTTCTGCTTCAACACTGCCTATTTACCAATCATCATATCCTGTGTTGTCCCTAAGTATCTAAAACAGATTTGAAACTGTGTTATCTCAATCAGTATTAAAATGCTTTACCTTGGATCAATCTAAATTTTGTATGCATCATGCTAAAGCTGAGTCTAATCATGATTTGGTCATTGGAATCCAGAAACTGACTATTAAGTAATGACTGTTTTTTTTAAACTGATATAATCATAATACGGATAGTTATGTTCTTTATATGTTTATTAGACAGTGTACTTTTACTTCTAAACTAGAAAGGATTATACTCTTTTAATTGGTGACATATTTTACCGGAAAGTGGCTGCATTTCATAACAAACTCATTCCTGTATATTCCTGTTATCTGAGTAGCATTTTCAAGCACGATACTTTGTCTGCTTTTATAAATGATAATATAATAACCCAGCGTTTTAAAATATAATTATACATAATGTATAAATATAATTTTCTTTAAGATTTAAAACTTTGAAATAAAAAAGGTTTTGCCCCATAAATAGCTATTTTATTTCATTATTTTATAAATGTGCATTATTTGTAGTTGTAAGAAATAAAACTCCTGTAAAAGTGAAATATAGTAGACCTTTCTGGAAAACATAAGGAATGGCAAACATATTTTACAAGATTTTTAAGTATCACTAAATTTGTTTAGAGTTTTCCTTATAAACTCAATAAAATATAACCATGTTACTATTCTGTACTCAGTGGTAAGATGAAAATAGCAAAGTCAGAATGCTCAGCAAATGCCAAGTCTATTGTTGAGCTCAATAAATAGCTAAGCAACTCACTGCTATTCATCCCTTTTTCACCAAAAATAATGCCTCAAATAAAGGACATAATGCTATATGTCGTATACCTTTAAAGCAATTCAGAATTGTTAGAAACTTAAATTTTGAACATAAAAATTCCAAGTATATATTGTCATTCAAACAATACTTCAAATATCTGGAATCATTTATCTGAAAAAAATTGCAAAAAAGTATGTAAAAATTATTTGCTTCTGGCCA
The DNA here is from genome assembly GCA_963574355.1 of Loris lydekkerianus. Taxonomy (NCBI): domain Eukaryota; kingdom Metazoa; phylum Chordata; class Mammalia; order Primates; family Lorisidae; genus Loris; species Loris lydekkerianus. The sequence goes on from CAUYPK010157437.1 coordinate 5,160, forward strand.
AGATAGAGTAAAAGGGACCAGATTGCTTCCTGAAACAACCAATGAAACAGACAAAATCCATGTGACATTGATTTTGAAGAAATCAAACATCTAATCAGGATGTCACGATACATTAGGAAAAGAGAAAGCAAGAGAGCAAGTGCCACGATTTTCTTAGCTTATAGCCTTGAATTTCCAGAGTATGGTGTACAGAGGGAGTATCTCTAGACACAGACTGGAGGAGATGAAACTAAGAGGCCAGGGAAACCAAGGTGGCCATAGTTGACAGGACAGAGTCCCACGGAGGAAACAGCTAACAGAGAGAAAACTCTGCAGGTGAGAAGAATATTCATCCAACTTGTATGTTAGGAAACCACCTGATGATTAGAGGGAACAGGACCCAACACGCATACAGTGCTAAAATATTGCCTGTTCCCAATGGCTACACCTGGAAGGGACTTCATTTTAAGTGAGAACTGGGTAGAGTATTTGGAAGGGTCTTCATTCAGCATTGGGGAATAAATTACCTTAAACTAAATGCTGCTCTGATCTTACTGAAACAAATCTTAAAACATTTGAAGATAAAACTAATCCAACTGTGTCCCAAAGTAAAGATCAAGAATTTTAATAGAAATTATTAAATATAATTATTTTTGAACATAATTATTTTTATGTTCAAAATTTTTGAACATAATTATTTTTATGTTCAAAATTATTGTTCATAATTATTTTTATGTTCAAAATGTAAGTTTTTAACAATTCTGGAATTCAACTGAAGATTCTTAGGAATGTAAAAAAGCAGGAATATTACCTATAATAAAGAGAAAAATTAATCAAAATTGGCCAAGAACCAACACAAATGGCAGAATCAGCAGACAAGGAGTTAAACAGCTGTTATTTCTGTATTGTGCATGTTCAAATTGTTAATTAGAGACATGGCTAATGTATTAAAAAGAGGCAGACCAAGCTATTAGATATAAAAACCATCATGTCTGAGATGAAAATTTTACTGGATGGGATTAATGGAAGATTATAGATGCTACAGAAGACATGATAAACTTGAACACACAGCAATAAAAACCATCCAAACTGAAATTGACAAACTGATTCAAAAGTTATATGGAGCTACAGAGGATCTGGAATAGCCAAAACAACTTTGAAAAACAGAACAAAATAAAGTTAAAGAGCTACATGATCAGATTTCAAGTCTGGTAAACTACAGTATTGGTGTAAAGAGACAGATAGACTACTTGAACAGAATAGAGGCCAGAAATAGACACACACACACACACACACACACACACGAGATAACTGATTTTTGACAAAGGTTTAAAGTTAGTGGAGAAAGAGTACTTTGTTTAACAAATGGTGCTGGAATAATTAGATACATAATTATACACAAACAAAAAGTGAATTTCAACGTATTACTCATATCTTAACACAAAAATAACTTAAAACAGGTCACTGACCCAAATGTAAAACAAAAACTATACAACATTAGAAGAAAATATAGGAGAAAATCTTTGTGGTGTTGGTTTGGCAAAAATGTTTCAGATGTAACACCAAAAGCATGATTTTTTAAAAAGCAAAAAAATAAAAATAAAAATAAATTTTATAAACTGTACTTTGTTAGAATTTTTAAAGTATTGCTTTTAAATCATACTGTTAGGAGAATAAAAATGTAAGTCTCAGATGGGAGATAATATTTGTAAGGCACACATATGATAAAGAGCTCACACTTTGAATATAAAAAAAAACCTCATATCAAGAATAAAAAAAATACTTAAAAAATGGGCAAAAGTTTTGAAATGCCACTTCATAAAAGAAGCTACTTACATAGAAATGAATGCTCAACTTTATTAGTAATTAGGAAAAGGGAAAATTAAATCAGCAGTGAGATACTTATTATAATGACTAAAGTTAAAATGGCCGACCATATCAAATATTGGCAAATATAGAGAAAATAAAATGATATGAATTATATTTTTATATGTCTCCCCAAGATCTTCACCTTTCAATATATGGAGTCTTTTCCTCTTCTAATACAATACTGTGCTTCTCTCTCTTCTAGATACATGAAGGCCCCATTCACTACATCCTTAACCCAAACATTTTTAAATATTAATAAACATCTATGGCTGGCATCTAATTTCAGATACCACCCTGACATCCGGATATGGGCTTCTACAAACAGCTTTTATGCTACAGAAATTTCAAAGAATGGCTAACCAAAAGTATACAGTATTTTTGTTAACATTTGAGATCAATTAACTTCAGAATAAAATATCAATGTCATAATTAAAAGTGAAACATGAATAGTTGGAAATGTCAGATATTTCTTTTTAAAATTAAACTGAAAATTAATTCCCCCCTTAGTTTCCATAAGATGATTGCATAGTAAAACTTATTCCTGATGTGTTCTCTGCCCACCTGTTTTCTACCCAGCTGATTTCTTTATGGATAATGTCTGAAAAGTTTTTTTATCACAACTTCAGAAACCATTTTCTGTTTGAAAAGCTTTCTCTTTTATAATGACAATGTTTGAAGATAAAATGAAAAGCCAATTCTAGTTTGACCTCAACAGTACAATAATATTGATACCCAGAAACTAAAAATAATAATAAACCTTAGTTATCATCATCACCCAGTACCTGAGCTTCTTCCTGTTGCTTTTTAAGCTGTTCGAGCATCTGCTGAAATTCAGCCTCTTTCTGTTCTGCCTCTTCCAAGGTGGCCTGGTTCTGTTCCTCATAAGCCATGGCCACCACAGCCAGGATCAAATTCACCAAATAAAAAGAACCCAAGAAAATAACCAGGACAAAAAATATCATGTAAGTTTTTCCAGCAGCACGTAACGTCTAGGGAAGAAAAAGGAATAATTCCATGAATATTTTAGAATAATGGACCCAAATAATGATCTGATCTGATAACCAAAGTTAGGAAAATGACGCTTTTTTTTTTTTTTTTTTCCTTTTGAGATGAAGTCACCCTCGGTAGGGTGCCATGGTGTCACTGCTCATAGCAACCTTAAACTCTTGGGCTTAAGCGATTCTCTTGCTTCAGCCTCCCAAGTAGCTGGGACTACAAGCATCCCCCACAACGCCTGGCTATATTTTTTTTGTTGCAGTTTTCATTGCTGTTTAGCTGGCCTGGGCTGGGTTCAAACTCACCTGCCTTGGTGTATGTGGCTGGAGCCATAACTACTGTGCTATGTGCCGAGCCGAAACTCATGATTTTTAATATCTAATTTATTTCTTTTGACATATTTTTGGTGTTAAAATGTTCAACATACAAAAATTATAATAAAATTATCTAAAGCTTGACTACAGTGTTGTTTGATATAAACATATTTCAAATACTATCTATTGGACTTATATTTGAGCCTCACTAAAATATTTTTATCAAGGTTCATAATGTCAGGCAAAATTACAAGTGAGGGCACCATATCTTTCTTTTCTTCCTGTCAATGGAGTTCCACTTACATTATGGCCCATTCTCCATACCATCTGGAAATATCTTTCTTTCTCTCTCTTCTAGACTCAATTAATTATAGCTTTAATTTGAAACTTGTATATAATTTATTTCAAAAATATTTTAACATGTTGTTTTTATCTCTACAACTGAATTATAATTCCTCAAAGTTGTGAATGTTCTTTGCATCCCCCATAGCCTCTAGCAGAATGCCTTTCATAAAACAAATTTCTCTCTCATGGACCAATTAGGATTCTAGGCACTCTATACTGCAGAGTGCTGTAAGTATCCATACTTGTCATTTCATATGTGGTCACAAAAATGAATCCTAAGCATGCTAATTTGGATCTTACCAACTGGTAAAGATTTTCCCAATAGTCTTGAGTCATGAGTCGAAATAGAGACAAGAAAGCCCAGCTAAAGGTGTCAAAGCTCGTGTAGCCATAGTTGGGGTTTCGACCAGCCTTCACACAGATGTACCCTTCTGGACACTGACTGTAGGAGGGAGAATGGAGGTAGAGTTAGCAAGAAACTAGAGCAAGTGAATTTATGGGAATTTTCAAAACCGAGAGCTGCTGTGATAAGTTATCTTTTTTCATTTTTAGACTATTTTCGCTTATTGTTTATGGTCTAACTTATCAGATAAAATGTATTAGAAAACCAATAGAAAATTTAGGTGCAAAGAAGTCAGAATAACAGACATTGAGAAGGGCAGAGAGCTAGACATCACATACTTTTGGCTATGGTGCCATCAGTATTCTACTCTTTACAAAGTGATGAGGATCAATAATTAAAAATTAGAAGGCAGAAAACAGCCAAAGGTGTTCTGTAGAATTTATAACCTCATAAATGCATCAATGTACAAAGTTATGATTTAATAAAAAATAATTAATTAAAAAATAAAATAAAATTTATATTTTAGAACAATTTTAGATTCACAGAAAAATTGTGAGGATAATATAGATTTCACATATATCCCATGCCCAATTTCAAATATTGATATGTTGCTATTAACTGAACCCCATACTTGATTCAGATTTCTTTAGTTTTTTCCAATATTCTTCTTCTGTTCCAGGATACCATACAGGATACACATTACATTTAGTAGTTCTGTCTTTCAGTTCCTCATGCTTGTGAAATTTCTCAGACTGTCCTTAGTTTGGATGATCTCAACAGTTTGAGGAGCAATAGTCAGGTATTTTATAGAATGCCTTTCAAATGGAATTGGCCAAATGTTTTTCCTTATGATTATATTGGGTTTAGGAATTTGGAGGTGGAAGACTACAGAGGTTAAGTTTTATTATTATCACATCATGCCAAGCATATATACTTATCACTAGGACTTATCACTACTGACGTTTACTCTTCTCACTGTCTTGAGGTAGTGTTTGGTAGGCTCCTCCCCTATAAACTTACCTTTTTGCTTCCTTTTCCATAATATACTCTTTGGAATAAAGTCACTGTGTGCAGCCCCCACTTAAGGAAGAGGCAGTTGCGATCTGCTTAAGCGCAGAGTATGTACAAAAATTATGTGAAGTTTTTTTTGTTTTTTTTTTTTTTAGAGACATAGTCTCACTTTATCGCCTTAGGTAGAGTGCTGTAGTGCCACAGCTCACAGCAACCTCCAACTCCTGGGCTTAGGGTACTCTCTTGCCTCAGCCTCCCAAGTAGCTGGGACTACAGGCACCTGTCACCACACCTGGCTACTTTTTGTTGCAGTTTGGCCCAGGGCCAAGTTTGAACCCCCCACCCTCAGTATATGGGGCCAGCACCCTATCCACTGAGCCACAGGCGCCGCCCTATTTGAAGTTCTTTTAACGGGGATTTTTTTCCATTCTCCTTATTTTGTTTACTTATTCAGTCATTGATTGATATCAGAATGGTTATTAATTTTATACTTTGAATTATAATCCAACGACATTTTCTTTGATTTCTTGCTCAAATTGTTGCATCTTTTTCTATTGGAAGTTTTTCTGGTTGACTCCTGTATCCGTTTGGTATCCTCCATGGTTGTGTGAATTTAAAAAAATTTTTTTTGTTTCTTTTTTTTAGCACTTTCTTTCTTTGGGGCATTATAAGATGCTCCAGGTTCATCTTTAATATCTTCTACCCCAACCCTGGAATCAACCATTTCTCCAAGGAGTCCAGGTTCCTTTTATGGGAGAATGGTATAAGAAACCATGATCTAGGCACTAGCCATGTTTGTTAAAGCTCCAGGGGGTGTGATTGCTTCTAGACCCTTTTAGCAGAAAGGACAAGGAGAAATATGTGTGTAAACCTAATTATTTGATATCAATATACATGAATAGTGTTTTCAAGACTGTTGTTAATCCGTACTATCATGGGGAACAACTTTATCAACTAGATCACTGTTCTTATTGCTTGTAGTCTTATAGACTCATTTCCAAAATTACTTAGGTTAGCATGTTATTACCCCACATCCTTGGCTGAAGTTGTTCTGTACATTTGTAATATATTTAGATATTCTTTAAATAGTCTATATTTCACCCTGGAATCCCAAAACTTCACAAAAGATATTTTAAAAATCTATATACATTAACTCTTTGTACTATAAAATTCTGTGACTTTTTAAAATAACTTAATGTTTCATAATCACCATTATAGAATCCTACAGTATAGGTTCTACAGCCTTAAAAATCCCCTATGCTTTACCTTGTCAACCCCTCACCCTGAACTATCACGTACAGATGTTATCATCTCCATTGTTTTTTCTTTTCCAGAATATCATGTAATTGGAATTATACAGTATGCAGCTTTTTGAGTTTTTGTTTTCACTTAGAAACATGCATTTCAGATTCATCAGTAATTTCTTTTTATCATTGAATCATATTTCATCATATGGTATACCACAATTTATTTATCCATTCACCTATTGAAGGACAACATGGTTGCTATCATTTTTTGGTGGTTATGAATATTCACATGTAAGTATTTGTGTCAACTTAAGTTTCTAAGGAATTAAGTTTTCAAATTAGTTAGCTAAATACCTAGTAGTCCAATTGTCAGATCATATGGTAAGACTAGGTTTATTTTGTAAGAAACTGCTACACTATCTTCCAAAGTGGCTACAGCATCTTGCATTTAGACTAGCAATGAAGCAGAGTGCCTGCTGTTCTGTATCCTTACCAGTAGTTGGTGCTGCCTGCTTTTCTGGATTTAGTCATTCTAATAAGTATATAGCAGTAACTCATTGTTTTAATTTGCAATTCCCTAAGAACAGACAATGTTGAGCATCTTTTTATGTCCTTATTAGCTACCTGTGCTATAGACTTTGTGATACTTGTGAGGTATCTGTTTGTATTTTTTTTTTTTTTTTTTGCCAGTTTTAAATTGGGTCATTTGTTTTCCTAGTGTTGCATTTTATTTTTTTTAATTAAATCATAAATGGGTACATCAATGCATTTATGTGGTACAATGTGCTGATTTTATATACAATTTGGAGGGCTTACATCAAACTGGTTAACATAACTTTCACCTCACTTCCTTACTTATTGCATTAAGACATTTATACTCTACTCATAGTAGATTTGTTGTTGCATTTTAAAAGCCCAGTCTGTGGCTTGCTTTTCATTCTTTTTGGAGTGTCTTTGTAGAACAGAGGTTTATAATTTTAATAAAAGCCAACTTATTATTTTTTTTCCTGGTATATTCAATTGGTTTTGTCTTAAAAGCTTATCACCAAACCCAAAGTTATGTAGATTTTATATGTTTTCTTAAAGAAGTTTTGTATTTGACATTTAGGTATATGATGTATTTTGAGTTAATTATTGTATAAGGTATAAGATATGTATCTAGGTTCATTTATTTGCACATGAATCACCAATTGTTCCAGCACAATTTGTTGAAAGACTTTTATTTCATCATTAAATTGCATTTGCTTCTTTCTCAAAAATTAGTTAATTGTATTTTAAGGGTCTATTTTTGGGCTCTTGGTTCTGTTTCATTGATCTATATACTAGTTCTTTCACCAGAACCATGCTATCTTTTTTTTTTTTTAATTATTATTATTATTTTATTACTACACTATTGTAAGAAGTCTTGAATTTAGGTAGAATTTTACTTGACATTTAACATTAGAGGGCTATTAATTTTTCCATGTAGATTACTTGACCCATGGGAGGTACTCATTAAAGGTAAATGATTATTACAAGTCAATGGGAATAAAGTATGCATTGTAACTAAATTTACTAAAAATTTATCTGGGCTTTTATGGTAGCCACAATAATACAAATAATAGTTAACTTGCAATAAATTCTTATAATTGAGCATGTATTAGTAAAAATGCTTTATGAGTATTAATAATTAATCATCACAACTCTAAGAGACAGATAATATTACTTCCACCCCTTTTTACACATGAGTAAACTGAGGTATACAGATACTTTTCCAAGGTCAGAGTTTACAAATGGTGGAGTTAGGATTTGAACCTAGTTATACATAAATTCTAGAACTTATGCTCTTACCCACAACACTCATATAAGAAAGGAGAAAAACTACTAGGAAATAATTTCCCTACAGTTCTATCTATATGGGTAGTATGCATTTTCCTTAACAGTCTTAGGTTTTTATGGCCACACCAGTTTCTTATGTTCCAGGATGATTTAAGTTCTATGGCCTAAGATTCACTCACTATTGCTTTCCTTTGACTTTTAAGATACTTTCTATCTACCTTGATCTAAAATTAACTTAAACACAGTTATAAGAGGGACTTTATAGGGCCACATACACCGAGGCTGGCAGGCTTGAGTCTGGCCTGAGCCTGATAAACAACAATGACAACTGTAACCAAAAAATAGCCGGGTGTTGTGGTGGGCGCCTGTAGTCCCAGCTAGTCGGGAGGCTGAGGCAAGAGAATGCTTGAGCCCAAAGTTTGAGGTTGCTGTGAGCTGTGATGCCAGGGCACTTTACTGAGGGCGATATAGTGAGACTTTGCCTGAAGACCCAAACAAAAACAAAAAAAAGAGAGGGACTTTCCCTAACAAATGCAATCAATCTAATCTAATTCTTTGGACCCATAATGAACCCCAAACAATAAGAAAGAAAAATTCTTCAGTAGAAGATAGCAAAAAAAGTAATAATAATAAATAAATAAAATAATAATAATAAGTTAAGATTATCTTGGAAAAATATGTTATGGGTGAGAGACTAGTAGAATGAATAGGATATTATGTCTATTATTGTAGAATGTGACTGAAAAGAACTTCAAGTATGCAGACTCAGATTTGGCCATGCCTTTGGCATACATGTACCCTTGGCTTCTTCGTAAATAGAAATTCATGCTATTTCAAGTATATCCAAATCTTTTTTTTTTTTTGGCTGGGGCTGGGTTTCAACCTGCCATCTCCAGCACATGAAGTCAGCGCCTTATTCCTTTGAGCCACAGGCACCGCCAAGTATATCCAAATCTTTAAAAGCAGTTCCCCAGGTGGGCTGGGTCCCTTAAAACCATGTTATATTCTGTATCTTTTCCAGTCACAACAAAATTCATCTCATCAATATATGCCCGCACCAGTAAAAATGAGTCCATCTTGTGTTCTTTTCCTGTATTTCCTAAAGATCTCTGGTGGATTTACAAAAAAGAGAAATAATGGACCTTCACATGTTGAGCAATAAATTAAGTACATCTTAACTGTTAAGTTCTGGGGAAAGGTGTTCACAAAGGGATAGTTTTAATGACTTTGGCCTTGGGACCAACGGTAATCCATTAAGTCAGAAGAGGCCCTTCCCAGGTAGACAGTACCATTCTCCATATATACGCATACTTTTTTCCTTACCTACTTTTTTTGCCTAGAGTTCTAAACCTTAAAAATTTATTTGAGCTCCTTACCCTGCATCTGAGCCATTTCCACAGAGTAAAGGGTCGTTTTGTCCTTCCAAAACATAAAAGTGACCTGTCAATGTAAAGAACAAATCATTTTATTTCATATTACTTCTATTCACAATAGGAATAAATCGGAGTTCAACTATCTCAGTTATTTCCAAAGTGGACATCAATAAAGCATATTTACAAAGGTGGCTTCACACCCACAATCAACTATTATAGCTGAAAACTCAGTTCAACAACACTAAGGTTAATGTGATGTGGCAATACTTCTTACTCTCATCTCCAATGTAATCCTTCCAGTTAAATGTGCTCATTGTTACATTGACAAATGTTCCATTTGAATCCATTGTGCCATTGAAGTAGGAAGTGGTGTTGGTTTCAAAAGCAGAATCGTTTGGGGGCCATTGTAAACATTTATTCCTCAGGTTGCCCATGAACAGCTGCAACCCAATTAGCGCAAACACGCTGAGACAGAACACAGTCAGGATCATGACGTCAGAGAGCTTCTTCACTGATTGGATGAGGGCCCCCACAATGGTCTTTAAACCTGAATGGAAAGAAGTGCAGGTCAACTATGGAAGAGTGTCAGAAACCACAGTTATTTTTCTTAATAGTTGCACACATTTTCTTTCCCCTACAAACAACTGTTTGGCTATTTAGACACCAAAGCTGTATGAATAGCCTGATGGTTTGGAAAGCAAAAGCAGAGCAGATTTTACATATGAATAACGTGCGTTCTGGAAGTTCAATACGAAAGTTTAAACAACTAAGCAGGAAGTTTTTGTTTGTATTATGTGTTGAATGAATATGTACAGACAAACTTGCAGTTATTTTTCACTTCAGATTTTATGTTTCATGAGGCTGTTTTCCTTCATCCATTCTTTATACTAGCCTTCTTTACAGGAGAAAACAGTGTTAAGATAATAAAAATCCCAAGCCATATGCATACTATTCAATAACAATCTTTTCTCCTTTTTTTTTTTTTTTTTTTTTTTAAATAAAAGGAGATCTATTCTTTGAAATAGATCCACAGTGAATGGTAAAGACCAAATCAGTTAGTAAAGCCATGGTTGCAAAAGGAAAAACAAAGAAACAAGGTGAGAGAGCAAAATTAGTATTTTTAATAGGTGCCTCATGCAATTTCCTGTTAAACTCAAAGGCTGACTTTATACATAAGCATGTAATTTCTAAAATTTCAGAAACCGAATTGACATAGAAAAATCATTTGGTGTTCTTGAAATGTAATGAGCAAGAATAAAAAGCAACGCGGCTAATGCCATAAGTGATTATAAATTGATTTCACATTCAATAATTAAAGTCAGCCTCGGTGTTTAACCTAGCTCTCACCTGGAATGACTGAAATTGTTTTCAATGCTCGGAGAACTCTGAATGTTCTCAACGCTGAGACATTGCCCAGGTCCACAAACTCTGTCACATATCTGTAATAGGGGAGTTCACACACAAACACAATAATACACAAGAAAAGTTGGAGATATAAGGGGCCTACCACCTTGCACCAGTTTCTTCTTACCTGGAATTACAGAAATAGTTTTCAGAGCTCGCAAGACTCTGAAAGTTCGAAGGGCTGAAACATTGCCTAGGCTTACAAATTCTGTTACATACCTGCAGAATTAAATCAGAGTTACTGATAGTTTTTGCAAAGTTTATACTAAATAAGGAATTAATGCTGGACATGGCACATAGAGCCCCTTTAGGTTAACAAAAGAAATTGATATAGACCTTGGGGTGCCTTATGCTGAAAATTGCTTTTAAGAAACAAAATTCTGTTGCTTTATTACAATGCAAATCTCACGAACATGAAAACATTGGTTTGCAAAACTAATTAAATTACAGTTGTTGCTAGTAAATTGTAGTCAATGAATAGCTTCATTTTGATGAAGAGAAAGACTATATGAATGAAAATAATCTCATTTATTGTTTACCAGATACATTTACCTTGCATACGCATTCTAATACGTATTTTAAAAATATATGAGGCAGATAGTTAATATGACTAACAATAAAGCTTTACATTTAAAATATGTCATAACAACCTGGTTTATGCTGTGACTATTTTCATTCGTTGAGCCTATCAAATTTTGAAAATTACTCACGCCATCACAATGACACTGAAATCCAGCCAGTTCCATGGGTCACGAAGGAATGTAAAATCTTCTAAGCAAAACCCTCTTGCCAAGATTTTTATAAGCGACTCAAAGGTATAGATTCCAGTGAATGTGTACCTGGGAAAAGCATCCAAGCCCAAATTAACAATTTCATTTGTACTGTTAAAACAGAGGTTTTCAAGCACAGCAAATCCTGTACTATGTAGGTTTTCAATTCACTAAAATCTTTGTTTCTTACTTCTGCTTGCCAAAGAAATGATTAGAGTAATTGATCTTATAGCCTGAGTCAAAGGTTAAACTGAAGAGAAAATATATTCTCCAGGAATCTGCTTCTTTTTAACTAAAGTTCAGAATAATAGTTGCACTTATTTATGGATAATCATCAAACTTGACCCTCTGGACTGGCAGTGTCCAGTAGAAATACAATCCAGGACACAAATATAATATACAAATTTCTGATAGCACATAAAAAAGAAGGAGCAAACGAAAGTAATTTTTACATTGTATTTTATTTAAACAATATTTCCAAAATACGATAATTTCAACAATTAGCTAAAAAGCCATCTAGCCAAATTTCAAGCTTCTATAGCTATTTGTGGTTAGTGGCTTCTTCAATGGACAGTACAACTTTAGAGGCAAAATAACTTGGATTCACTTATTTAAATAATAACATTTTATTCGAATTTCCTTTTTTTTTACCTTCAAGTTTTTTATAGTTGGGGATTCATTGAGGGTACAAGAAACCAGGTTACACTGATTGCATTTGTTAGGTAAAGTCCCTCTTACAATCGTGTGAATTTCTTAAGTATCAGATTCATTTTAAGGCTATTTTACTTGCCTAATACAGAAAATACATTTTTCTTTTTGATCCATAGGAGTGAGGCACCAAGTTATAGACGGCCTCTCTGTTTCTGTCTCTACATCTCTCTCTATATACAGGAGGTGCAAAAATGTACCCATTTTAGGAAAGAAAAACCATAGTAAAATGGTAATACTCAATATACACTCATAAAGAGAGATGAATACAAGTCTCATTGAGCACCTCTTGTCATTACAGAAGTCAGACATGACTCGAGGATTACAAATTCAATATTATTTTCCTTTCTTAAAATATATGTACTTTTTTGGGCACCTTCTATATATGTGCATGCATGTGTAATGTGTAGATAAGCGTATGAATCAATATAATCACGAGAAATATTTCGATTCACCAATATTTTATGTATATTTACACAATTACCAAAATTCAAGGATAAACAAAATTCTTAAATCTAAGCTTGCATCAGCGACTGTCTCTATGCAATTGTGCCAAATTATTTAAAGTTTGATCAAATTTAAATTGCAAGCTCCAAAATGGTGGCAGACTTCTCTACGTGCTGTTCAGTGTGGTGCATTTCTAGCCTCTAGTCTCTCTCTCTTTTTTTTTTTTTTTTTTTTTTGGTGAGTGTTGACAATGCAAGTTATTTTGTTTTGTATTTCTTCCAAAAAAGAGTTTGGTACTTGTTTCTCAACATTGTGTTCTTTAAAAGTGTAATTTAAGTTTATTTTTCAGAGTATTCCCTCAAGCCACAAAGATTTGATTTACTCTTATTAAATTACTCCTACATATGACAGCCTACCCGTGTTTTGTATGTGAAAAATGTTTGGATTGTTATTTTTGAAATGTTTTCCATAGAAATTTCTCTCATATGAGGGAACAAGGAAATAAAAGATAATGTATACAGAAATCTTCACATCTAGTTTTCCTAAGCACATTTCCCTTTTCTCTCCTCCCAGTAATGCAATAATTTCACAAGTAGTAAGTATAACTGCCATCTTTACTTATTATGAAATAGCGGATTCTTAGGAAGCAATATATTTAACAATAGCAGGCTGATGTTTATGTTTTGATTTTTATCTTTTGGTAATATGTATGATCATCATGGTATTTCTCCTTGGAGAGACAGAAGGTAACAGAACATTGTTACACAATGAACACACATTGAACACAACATTGTTGTGTTTATCATATTAATGTTCAGTGTCCTGTGGTTTGTGCTGAGGCAAATGTATTATCTATATCTATAGAGTTACCAGGAGTAATATTACTTCTGTTCTTGTTTTTGGAAAGTAAAGAAAATATGTGGGAACATTTGGAATGTATGGTAAGTACTGATAGCTGCCCACAGAAGAGAGTCCTAGAACTTGACATCAGAGACAGAGCTCCACAGAGAAGTATTCAAATGTGTGTACTAGCAACCAGATCGGACAGGTAAGTCAGAATGAGGGGACTTGGTCTTCATCGGCTTTTCCTCCATTAGTCTCTGAGTCATGCTGTCAATTCTGTAGATGTCAAGGTTTTTTGTTCCTGTAAATTTGACGTCTACAGAAGTATCTTGCCGTGCACAATGCTCCTCCCACTATGTCATACGGTTCCCAGGCCATGCTGTGTATGCCACAACTTTGTACTGTTTCTGATATCAATGATTTGTCTTTTCATCTCAGAAGTGAATTCTCTTCTCTTCTCATTGAACTCTGTTTTTAATATATATATTTTGGCCAGTAACCACTACTACACTATTTTGCTCATTTTCCTGCTATCTTGCTTTCAAGTTAATAAAGATATTTGATCATGAAACCTGTGCAAAGTTTTCCACCTGGAAGATGGAAGATAAACACTTTTGTAAAGGTAAGACTGCTTCATAACATGTATAACCATTTATAAGTTGATGCTGTCTCTCGTAAAAAAAAGACTATTCAATCGTCTTCTTTATCTATCTTTTAATAATGTCATACAAATAAATAAAACTGATACATATTTAAAAGCTTCCATAATTTCTCCTGGAAAGAACAGCTACAGAATAATTTTATATAGGTATGCCCATTTTGTTAACTTCAAAATCATACATAAATGAGTTCTATGAAATGGCCTGCCTCAATATAAGAACTGGATTCTCTGCTACAACAATTTCCAGGGCCCAGTCTCAAATTGCTAGTTAAAAAAATTTTTTTTAATATATAAAAAATGTTAAATCACTAATGGTTTAGCATGGTACAGTAAATCAATATAGAAATGTATAAAAAAAAGTAAAAAGTGGTAATATTTGTTTTACTATCTTATCTCCCATTTTACTTTTTTTTTTTTTTCTAGAGACAGAGTCTCACTTATCACCCACAGTAGAGTGCTGTGGCATCAATAGCTCACAGCAACCTCTAGCTCCTGGGCTTAAGCAATTCTCTTGCCTCAGCCTCCCAAGTAGCTAGGACTACAGGTGCCCACTGCAACTCCTGGCTATTTTTTTGTTGCAGTTTGGCCGGGGCCGGGTTTGAACCCGCCACCCTCAGTATATGGGGCCGGGGCCCTACCCACTGAGCCACAGGCACTGCCCAATTTATTATTTAAAAAAAAAAGTAACAAAAAAAGAGCATATTAATTTTCTTAACCAAATACCTAATCATTGCATTATACTCTATATAGCTTATATACATTAAACACTTCCTGTAACTGAAAAGCATGTTTCTTTCACACCAGTAGCCTCTTATGTGACTGACAAACAAAAAAGTAATATCCTGATGCAGAAATTACATTAGCTCATGCACAATTTTCCCCTGCATACTGATGTTCTGAAACAATGAGGGGCGTTTTTTCCTCACACTTAAATAGAAAATTCTTTGCAATTAAAAAAACAAACAAAAAAAAAAAACCTTAATACTAACGCAGAAAGTCATAGAAGTGTGTGTTTCTAGTGCAGCTAGGCACTAAGCATCTTGAACGCCTGAGCTTCGCTCTTTCCCCATATGTTAAAATATTGAATGAAGCATTTTATTTGGGGGATGTCATATAATTGCTCATGGTCTTCATCTCAAGGGACAAAGGATAAAGCCCAGGATCTGAGACATTAAAGGATTCAAAGGCTGTGATTTTAGATGCAGCTATCAGAAAAGATTTAACTGCGCATCTTTTCATTTGAATTGCTATTATTTTTATTAGTGTTCTGGTTAGAAAGTTTTGTAAGTTTTGAGTGGTCTGACTCTAGTTCTGTTTTTCCCTTAACTCCTGTTATTTTTTCAGCACAGTTTTGCGAAGACATTTTATTCGTTTTACAGAACACGTCTAAAGTGTCTTAGCGCACATGTTGTATCTAAATAACCTACATACATTTGAGTTACTTAATGTAACTACTTAAAGGCATTTTTTCCTAAATACAATAGCATGTAACCAAAACATCTAATATTAAAGTAATACTAAAATCTCAATCTATTTAACTAGATAAAATATCACAATAATAGCAATGTGTTAGCATGAAATAATTTTATTCATTAAATTACTTGATCACTGTATTTAGAAATTCTTTTTCTTATCAGATAAAACCCAGTTCATGAAGTCATTGTATTTTATTTCAAATGCTTAACTATGATTGAGACATAACTTCAGGCTAAATTATTGTATTAGATTATCAGCAAATATATAGTAATTTATAACTTCTCTTAAATAGATACACCATGAATTTGTTTGAAAAGTACTTACCTCATAGACGAAAATTCCCCCAAGGAACTCCCTGTATCTTCTTTCATATTATGGAAATTAGAAGAAAAACTCCCCCAAAGAATTTCCCTAATCTTCTTTCATGATATAGAAATAACTTTTTCTTAGAAACGTTTAGCCTGACTTCAAAAAGTGGAAACTGTAAGTCAGACCATAACCACGGGAGGTTGCTAGAGAACTTGAGTGTGCATTTCTGATTCCAAGAAGTTATTCCTACTTACTCTACATTCTTTGTCCATTCTGGAGGGTTACTCAAGGTCATAAATACACAGTTGGTCAAAATAGTGCACATGATAAGCATGCTGAATAAAGTAGATTACAGTTAAGGAAAAAAATGTTAGTATGTTACCATAGCAATTTATATATGATCCAATATACAAAAGGAAAAAAAAACAACAACAAAAAAAACCATTTACCAACATGAGTTAACTGTAAAATTAATCTTATTTGTTTTAAAACAATAGTAAAAATAATAAGAAACTTCAAAGGCTGCTACATCATCTCTGTTCTGTTTCTTAATTTTACATCATATACTAACAAAACTGAATTTAATAGAAAGCATTCATTATTAGAAGCAAGTAGGATTATTTTACATTCCAATCAGTTGTGCAAAATTGCATTCTAAGGTAAACTCACCATTCTTTAGTAGGTTTACAGGATGAGGTGTGAGCAAGATTGTATTTCAAATATAATTTAAAATTTCTGCTGACTTACAAAAGGCTAGTGGATACAGTATAAAAAGCTCGAGAATGTATAGCCTGGTAAATTCAAAGATTACATGGATTGAGAATTCTATTGTAAATCTAGCATCTTTATAGAGATGTAATTAGTTCTGTTATAGTATGCTACATAATAAAGGGAGATGATACATAATAAAGGTAGGTGTGCTGATAAAGCAACATTACTTTTTAACTTGTTAATTTTCACTTTAGACTGCAGGAGCACCCAGTAAAGCATTTAGCTATCCTCCTGTATCTAGTCCACACCATACCTACACAGAAGGCTAGCGATACCTTAAAAGCTAATGTGCACTGATAACAAAAAAGTATATATAAAAAAACAGAATAGGTATTCAGTTCATGAAAATTCTCAAGTAGTGAGAAAACAGAAAGTTAACTTTCTGAGGCAGCATTCAAGAAAGGGCATTTGGGGCTCTGCCAAAATAGACACTATCCTGAAACTCTCCTGACAATATGCTATACTACTGCTCTTGGGATCTCAATCCAGACTTCAACTGTTAGGAAGTTTATTTATGATTTCAAAATTTTTTTTTGGAAAATATAAATCCTTTCCAACCTGAAGACACTGAATTAGAGAATTCAAATGCTCTTTAAAAAGTTATCAGTCCCAGGCCTCTAGGTTGATCAGACTTTTAGTTTGTTTTGAATATGCCTATACGAAATGCCCATTCTTTTTTTTTTTTTTTTTTTTCTTTGAGACAGAGTCTCACTACGTCACCCTGGGTAGAGTGCCGGGGCATCACAGTTCACAGAAACCTCAAACTTTTGGGCTTAAGCAATTCTCTTGCCTTAGTCTCCGAAGTAGCCACAACGCCCAGCTATTTTTTTTGGTGTAGTTGTCATTGTTGTTTGACAGGCCCGGACTGGGTTGGAACCTGCCAGCCCCGGTATATGTGGCCGGCACCCTAGCCGCTGAGTTACAGGCACAGAGCCCAAAATGCCCATTCTTGAATGAAAGTTACCTTTCTGTTTTCTCATTACTTGAGAATTTTCTTGAACTCAATACCTATTCTGTCTTTATATATACTTTTGCTATCATTGTACATTAAGCTTTAACTTTTTGACCCATATGTAACCAGGTACATAGGCACTTAGTATGAGTTTAATAAATATGGAAGGAAGGGAGGGAGAATCCCACTGCTAAAGA
This sequence comes from Loris lydekkerianus, assembly GCA_963574355.1. Taxonomy (NCBI): domain Eukaryota; kingdom Metazoa; phylum Chordata; class Mammalia; order Primates; family Lorisidae; genus Loris; species Loris lydekkerianus. The sequence goes on from CAUYPK010157437.1 coordinate 22,993, forward strand.
CACAGGAACAATGTGAGACAAAAGTTTGAACACTCGGTAACACAGATGGCAATATAAACTATGATAAACTATGTTTCTTTAGCAATGATTATATATGATCTAATTAAAGTTAATAAAAGTGTAAGGGGTTTTGCTTTTGTTCCTACCATACAATGTATTTGACTTACATATTCATTACCATAGCTGCATATTTTCTTCTAGAATCATAATAGTCATCCTGTGATAATCTGGTTATAAATACCAGAAGGCTAATGAGAACAAACAAATTAAATTAATGAAGTTATCACTAATCTGAAATAAATTTTATAAATATTTTAAGTTATGAATGACATTTTCTTTAAAATCGACCAGTAGAAATTGCATTTAAACAAGTCACATAAAAAGGATATGAATGTACCAAAATCTTAATAGCAATTTTCCTAACGGGGTTTAGTGGAGTTAAAATATACAAGGCAGAGGTGGCACTGAATCGGAAAATTGCCTTCCCTTTATTCATTACTATAAATGTCTGAAAAAGAAAATATGAGAAATAAATTATGAAATTAGACATGTGTTTTGTTTGAATAGCTTACATACATGAAGTTTGTTTTAGAAAATCTGCTTTTTCCAAACTTCTTTCAGCTAGTTGATATATCATCATTATAAACATGTTAGGTAGGTATTTCTACTCTAAATTAACAGATAGTTACAAATAAAGGTACAATTTACTATTATCTGTCTCTAAGACTCCAGCTTGCTGATACAAACTGATAATCCTACACAAAATTTTTGACCAAATTGTAAGGTAGTTTTACAGATTCCAACTCTATTTAAAGCTCACCATCTGTCTTCAGCTTTGGTAACTTTTCAGATTATTCTGTACAAATTGCTGCTAGAATAATTTATAAATATTTTAATTACATCGAGTCCTCTAACTCCAAAGTTTATGGTGGCTCCCTATTGTTCTTGTAGTAGTTTAAAATGCTGACAGATTTGAATAACTTTGATTTTCTGATTCAATAGATTGGCTGAGAAGGGATCAACATCTCAGCCTATGCTGAGGAGCAACGACAGCGTTGCAAATTAGTCTGAAAGACAGCACCCCAAAGGGCATTGCACAGCCAAAATCCTATGACCCAAGCCTATAATCACCCCCTGGGCATTAGCTTTGCTGCCCCATGATTACCCACCACCTTTCTCTAGGATCATCTTTTATTTCTCACCAGAGTTATCTGCGTTCCAGCCAATTCAATATGCCTGTCAATCCCACTCTTAATCCGTCAGACCCACCCTCTGCCTCTAAGAATGTCATAGAATCCTGGAGGAAAGTGCCACCTGAGAGGTCATGGAAGGCAAACTCCCTCCCATGTCAGGGAAATGTGTCCAACAGACCTGATAATAATTCCCACCTATAATGATCTTCCATTATGCCAGAGGTCCTTAGTCCTACCTGCCTATTAGAGTGTCCTAGAGAGATTTTAAAATTGCTAATATTTAAGTCCACCTCAGACCAACTGAATAAAATTTGGGGGGGATGGACACTGACTAGGGTACTAAAAAATTTTCCTCTTGTGATTCTAATATGCAGTCACGGCTGAAAATATGTTCTCTCTGGGAATGTTCTCAGCTATCAAAATCACTGCCTTCATCATGTTTTTCCAGATAAATCACACTCCCTCCTGATTACTTTCTAGTTGTTTCCCTTTCCTAGTATGCCAAAGTATATTAATTTCTACCCTTTTTCATGTTGCTTGTAATTATAGTCAAGCAGCAATTCACATGTAGTATTCATTCCAGTGAGGACTAGGTTAGAGGTAGTTATAAAAACCATTGAGCCCACAGAGCCTGCAATCTACTTGTGCTCTATTTTTTTTTCACAGTATTTAATAGTGTGGTTTGCAAATAAACTACTTGTTGTAATTAAATATGGGTTTACCTTAAAATTATCATTTACCTTTAAGACATCTATACAACCATTTCCTTAATAATATGTTTTTCCCCTTTAACCATGGCCTATATTCATAAATTTATGTCACTGACAACATGCTCTGTTTGAATAGGTAGACAGAAATAATTATATTGTCAGCATAAAGGGCAGGGAAACCAATTTCTCTGTTCATTTCCCTTTTTATATTTAAGTGTGCAGAGCCAACCAATGCTTAACTAACCATTTTCCAGAGACTGCACTTGGTAAATGGTAGATGAGATCTTGTATCTACTACTTTTGGTTTGTGACCTTAGGCAAGTGACCTAACCTCTCAGCTTCACTTCCCTACTGAGGCTAACTAGAATATCTGGTTCCCTGCATAATAAGTGAGTTAAAGCACTCAAGCAGCGTTTGATACAGCACGAGCACAGCACATGTGAGCTATCATGATCACTTTCACTATTCTTAAGCTATTACTCTGGTCAACTCGCATGCCTCTGAAATTACATTGTGATGTTCCACATTTAGTTAAATTAGGTTTTGAAAACGTATCGCCAACTAATAACAGCAAAGAGTTACATAGTGTTTTATAGTTTTTAAATGCCTTTTACTTGCCTTATTTCTTATAATTAACTTAGATGCATAACATTTTTAAATTCCAGAACTTCTTCCATCAACTCTTCCATTACTCCTATCCTAAGGATTACAAATTACCTATTTCTTCATAGCAACTCAGTCTTCATCTTTATAGGCACTTCACAAAGGAAAGCAGTCAGCCACCACTACGGAGGCTGGCGAGATGTCTAGTAAGATGGCTCATGTTCCACTACGAAAAAATAAGGGTCCCAATCTGGCTCTCAGCCATGTAGGCAGTAAAAACTGACTGTGTCAACAACAAAGGACAATTTTGTTTCCTGGTGGCAGATTCACATTAAGCAAACTCGAAAGCCTGGCATGTAAAATCAGAATGCCAATCTATTTACTTGCAATGAAGTATATTACTTTCACATGGACAGAAGTAATTGCAATGGCGTAACCAGCACATTCTTTCCTTTAAGCAAATCTATGGGAAAACAAATTATAATCAGACGGCTCCTTGCTGAGTGTGGAGCCCCAGCCAGCTGCCTTAATCAAATGATACAGAATGTTTAACCGCATCTCTTAGGCAACCCAATGCAGCCTTGTCATTGAAAGGTAAATGCTTTCAGGGCTACTACTAAAGATCCACCTCCCTTGAAAAACACTAATGGTTGTCCCTATTTAGTCTCCCCTGCCCTCCAAATGATATCAGGCTGATCAATTCTCTTTCTTTTTCTTTTCTTTTTCTTTTTTTTTTTTTTTTTGACTCTGAGTGAGACTCTGTCACCCTAGAGTGCTGTGGCATCACAGCTCAGAGCAACCTCAAACTCTTGAGCTTGAGTGACCCTCTTGCCTCCTGAATAGCTGAGACTACATGTCATGACACCCGGCTAGTTCTTCTAGTTTTCATAGAGATGGGGGTCTCACTCTTGCCCAGGCTAGTCTTGAACTCCTGAGTTTGGGTGATCCACTTGTCTTGGATTCCAGAGTGCTAGAATCATAGGCATGAGCCTCCGTGGCCAATTCTCTTTCTTAAGGATACTTCCCATCTGTAAGTAGCAAATACTTTTCATCATATTATGCCCCTCTCTTGAAGATAGCTTTGCAAATATACCCTTCAGATCAATAGTTCTTAGAGGAGAATTTTGTTTTTTAATTTCTTGGGGGATGTCTTATTATCATGACTAAGCTTCAAAATTTCCTTTATCAGTTCCATAGTAAAATATGGAAATAAATTATTTAGAAATATATGGATACAGAGGGTGCCTAAAAAGTGTATACACATTTTTAGACAGGAAAAATGGTATTAAAATTGTATTACCCAATATATAATGATAATGTTTGTTATCTTATATATTAAATCTTGTCTCTCTTGTAATTGTAGGAGTCAAATTATAATTGAATATTATAATTTTAATACTGTTTTTTCCTTTATTGAAATGTGTATACTTTGGGGGAAACCTTTTGTATATAGTAAATGTCACCATTGATGAAACTAGTTAAAAGGAGAAAAAGAAAAAAAACTGTTTAACTGTTGTAATTTGTTTTTATGGCTTTAAGTAAAGGATATTAAACCTAGGATGGATACTACCTGATGGTTCCTAAGAAAGGCAGTATCTATGCCCCACTCCAAACCTATGAAATCAGAATCTGTATTTTAGTAAGATCCCCAATAATTTGTATGTGTGTGCAAGTTTGAGAAGTATTCCTTTGGAACAACGGGGTCAATCTCATGTCGGAATAGTTTTCATTTCCTTTACTCAGTACTCATCTTATAAAGTTAAATGGTATAGTGCTTAAAGAATGCAATTTCTGGGTGGCACCTGTGGCTCAGAGGAGTAGAGCGCCAGCCCCATATGCCAGAGGTGGTGGGTTCAAACTCAGCCCTGGCCAGAAACTGCAAAAAAAAAAAAGCAATTTCTTCAGCCTTCAAAAGGGTGTGCTTTGACTTTAATAAAGGTGTTCTTTATATTCTATAATCCATAAGCCATCAACTCACAGTGATATTAATTTATCTTTAGTTTCTGCATTGAACTTTTTTATGCTTGTAAAGCATAAATTGTGGTTATAAGATGCCAAAATACCTAATTAGCAAGTATGGAGTTTACTATCTATTTTCTTAAAATAATACCCAGGGGGTTTGACTATAGAAATTAGCTAATTTTGACAGAGTTATGTGGTCATTTTGGCATTAGGAACACAGTCATAATTGTTGACTTAAGACACACGTAGATGGAGAAGATCAAAGTCTTATTTTGGTCTTCTGATCCTGACTTTTTTTCTTAGGGTGATATTTTAACAAGGGAGGTGTTTCAGAATCACTAGTTGTGAAAAATAAGGAGGACTTAGCAAAGATTCTAATCATATTCCAGGTTAGTGGACCAAAAAAACAATATCTCTAGGTGAACATTGCTTCTCTACATCATCTGCTAATAGGAGGATAGGAAGTAGATCACTGACAGTCCTTTAGAATAAAAATTACTGTCAAGACATCCCAAGTCAAACAAGAATTTAAAGAGTAAGCTCAGCACCTGCTCATAACTCTTCCTTTGCATAGCTATTATTCTGTTGATCATCCTGTTTTTTCAGCCATATAATGATATTTCACTCTATTGATGTCAATTTTGACTATTTATCTCAATTACTGTGAAACTGTAAAAATTGTTTATCTATTCATACCCCCTCACTACAGCCATCTCTTAACAGCATCTCTTATAAATGTTTCTGCTTATGTTATTGTGCTTAAAAGTGAGTCACAATGAAGAATATCGTAAAATATTTTAAATTATGTTTTAGAATGTATATACACGCAAAGATTATACTGGAGTAAGGTGCTTAAATAAAGACTTATTGGAAGTATAAACTCAATACTCACTTTCTTGTTGATGTAATAGGGGTCCAGGTCCTCCAGAGGCTCTGACACCATCTCTGGGGGAATGTCTCCATAAATAAATGGAAGGTTCTTCCCAGCTTCCAAGTCACTGTTGGGCTTTGGTTTGTTCTCATCATCGTCTTGTTCTTTTTTGGGCTTCTTGGCTTTCTCTTCTGCAGCACGTTTTTCGATAGCAGCAAGAGATTCTCTAGTAAAAAGGCGGAAGCTTTCGGGTCCTGGGGGTACCAGCAGTGTCTGTGCCATCTTTTCATCCTGCACATTTAATTACGTTTAGCCTCTTGCATAAGAATTGCCTGCAATAACAGAAAAACATGCATGAAAACTAAGACAGCAAGTAATAAACAGGGAATAAGAAAATAATCCAAAACGTCATTTCATGTTTTCTAGTGATTTTTAAAGCTACAAACGTTAACTCATGCTTTTAGTGCTACACGACCAACTTTAAGTTGGAAACATCATCATTTAATGCAATTTTCAATAAGCCAAATTTATATATCTTGAAAAGTCAGTTCTGAATATTCATTAGCATGATTTAGCCATTCACAATGTATAGTATATGTATTTTTAAACATCCTATTTTACGTGATAATATGTATAATTTTGTTAATAAATTTTTTTTAAAGATTGTTCTGAGTACTTTGAGCCAAATATCCTTTTGGTGAGAATAATGTCAGTAAAATTTATGAATAAAATCGTTTACGGACCCACTCTCCCTCTCCACCTCCTCACAACTTTCTAACTCCCCAACTAAAGTAGTACTGGTAATAATTATGATTCATCCCTGACTCAAAAAATCTCAGCATAGGAAAGGAAGTTCTGCCTAACCCAACCCCTGTTCTGGTTGTCAGCATCATTGACAGCAGCTGCTCCAAAGAACTGATTTGATTACCAGCAGTGCCATGGAAGCCACAGCCTCCAGGAAAATTCATCCATCTCTGCTATTTCCTTTCTGTTACTAAGCCAAACTCTCTTCCTTCTACTTTTCATCTTGGATCCTTCTGAGGTAATGGAAAATATGTTTTACTACTTCCTTTTCTGATCTGCTGCCCTTCAACTATTCCAAAGCAATTTGAATATTCTTCTGGAATCTTCCATTTGGTGTAGTGGTTAAAAGCATGGACTGTGACACTAGACTCCCTCTGTCCTAAGCCCTGGCTCTGCTACTCCTGAGCTGTGTGTTCTTGAACAGTGTAACCCCTCATTGCTACAGTGTTAATCCATAAAATGATAATAGGAGAAATGACCTCCTGGCTATTATAAGGAACAAAAGAGTTAAGTATGTTAAAGGTGTAGAACAGTTTCTGGAATTAGTAAATGTTATGTTATTATCAATCATCATGATCAAATTATCTTCAATTTTTCTAGCCATTTTCCCTCTGATGGGTTCAAGCATCCTCACGACTGAGAAGTTCAGAGTTCCGGGGAGCATTCACACATGCCTGCCACTGGACTGGGAAAGGAGAGAAGGCAGGCAGGTAGAATGGCCCTGCTCAGTTTCCCAGGGAAAGGAATAAAATTCTATCTGCCGGAAATATGATAGAATTTTCAAAATACAGAACCATCAGCTACATGCGTTTTGAAACATTTAAGCAACATTTATTTATTTTATATTGTACCAAAAATCACACTTAAGAAAAATCAAGATAGAAAATAGAAACAATTACAATAAAAAATTCCAACCAGTGCATAAGTCATCTTGTAGGAGAAATCTACAACTAAGGTACTGAAATAATCATCAAAGTCATCTGTGACATTTTCTCCATCCTCAACATCTCCTGTTGCCCCCACATTTATTCGAGTTTCCATAGCAATTTATCCCTAAATGACCTTCTAATTCTTGGCAGTTCACCACATGGATACACTTTACTCTTGAGGTAATAAAAGGGGTATAATTTTTCTCTTTAGTTTACACACGATGAGAGACAGGTTCTTTTAACAACATAAAAATAATACAGGTCACTAGGTGTTTTTTCAGTTTATATCTGATTTACTAGTTTCATAATAAAAAATGCTTTCAGTATTAGCTGGGTCTTCTCTTTGAATTAGTATTCATGATATGACATTGCCATAGTCTTTGTTGCTACCAGGAAGGTAAATTCTAAACAAGCTATAAAAAAAAACTATCAGGCCTGTCAAGAAGTTACACCATTTTGTGTACTAATTCTGAAAAAGAACTCTGTTTTAAAGTTGGGACATTTTTTTTCTCCATCAAGTGGTATCTGAATCAGAAGATTTGAGAACAATTCTATTTTACTCACAAATCTACTAGTCATTTATTTTGCGTCTTATAAATTTACAGCAGTCAGTACAAATAAAACTAATATTTTCCTCCATCTATGTCAAATTTTGACAGCCACATAGAGTCGGTCTGACTCTAGGCAGTATGGTTTCATACTTTTGAGTGCAGAAAGAGTGTGAGCATTTTCTGCAAGGCTTAAATACCCAGAGATGGGCAATCTACCTGTACTGAGTCACCTGTCACAATTGAGTGGTATGCTTCTTCCCAAGTGCTAGATGAAAATGAAACAGCATGACAAACATGTCTTTAGGAAATCCTATGAAACTTGGTTGCTTTCTTAGGGGAGAAAAAAGATTGTTTTTGTATTTGAGCATTTTGTTGGGCTGATCCTGGTTTCCTTATTAACAATGAAATGAAAAGCATACTACACTTGGAATGAGGAATCTGGGTTAGTACTGAGTCTGCCACTAACATACACCTGAACCTCAGTGTCATCAAAGCATCTCATTAGAGAGGCGGTAACACTTTGGTATAGAGAAATAACCTATTTTCCATGCATTTTATTTAAGTTGAGTCTCCAAGTGACTATTTTACAAAATTAGATTTAAAATATCTAACATGGAAATTTCTCAATAATCTTCACAGATTATTCTGATTCTCTGAGATGACACGAAACAAGTTGCCATCACAAAATCATGAAAATTTACTTCCAAAGAAATAATCCTTTGCTTTCTTGTTTATATATCAAGGTTGAGAATAAAGAACATGAATCTTGACCAAAAGAAAGTGAAACAGTCTTTTTTGAAATTCTCACACTGTTCTAGAAGACAAGCTATTTCCTGACACTCAGCTCTTCCACTACAAGGGAAATTAAAGTTTACCCAATATTTGGATAGGCTAAGACATTAAAGAACTTAATGATTAGAATTTCTTGTGGCTTCACTTGCAGCTTTGCTATTTCGAAACCTCTTATAGTTATTTGGCAATTCTCTTCTATAATAATTATTGTCTTTTCTTTCTCATTCTTTGTGAGCTTATTATGTGAAGCTCTTACAATATTTTAATATTCGTATTAAAGTAGACTTTAAAAATTAATTCTTACTGATGTCTTGGTGTAGAATATACATATATTATTAACGAATATTTGTGCATTACAATTAAAATAAATAAAATTTAACATACCAAATTTTCTCCAGAACTATCTTTGCAAGGAAAAAGAATAAGAAAAAAAATTTTGAGCAGCTAATCTCTTTGATTAAAAACCAAAGATCCTATGTCTGAATATGTGTGAGCAAATACATCTCTCTGTTAATCCATAAGAAGAAAATACATAGCAATAACAGAGCAAATACATCTTTCTGTTAATCCGTAAGAAGACTTTGGCTCAATTAATTCTAGTAGAGGAACGAACCACAGAATTTCAAATCTGGAAGGGCTCTTGAGATCTTTTTTTCAGGAAATGTTTTACTCAGGACTTCTGGGCTTCTATGAAGCAGCCATGGTCTTTTCCCTCAAGGAGTTGACAGTTCAAGGGAATAGACCAATGTTTATACAAATATAATTATAATACAGTTATATAAAGCTGATTATCACCTGAGCTTTATAAAAGGGATAACTTTACTCTTCTGAGGGAAGGAGAGACAAAGTTTAGGGAAACTTCCCTGAGGAAGTGATATTAGAGTAGATTTCGTAGACTAGATGCAATTTGATAGGGAATTGGTGACTAAGTCATTGGGAAAGGGGTGGTGGGAAGACATTTCTGCAGAAACCCGCTGAGGAGGCAGGTAGCCAGTATGAGTGTGGATGCAGGGATAAGAAAGAGCAAGTTTGAGACGAGCTATATGCATTAACTATGGGTAGATAGAATCCTGCACAGAAGGAAGTAGTATGACATAAACCTGGAAAGCGAGGCAGGGTCGATCACCAAGGGTCCTGTACAGCACACTTAGGTAAGCCATGGATGGGGGGCAGCACGATCAATTTGAAGATTAGAAAGACAGTGGCAATATGAAGGGTGGATAGGTAAACAGTGACCCGAGAGCAGCAGTTCTCAAATATTTTGGTTTCAGGATATTTTTATAGACTTACAATTATTGATTAACACAAAGAAATTTTGTTTATGGGGGGGTTCCAGTCTTATGTACCACATTAAAAACTAAAAATGTAAACTTTTCATTAATTAACTAATAACCATTTGCATGTTTATATAAACAATAGATTGATAATGAAAATAACCATATTATCCAAAAAGACTTTAGTGAGGAGAATGAATTTGCTTTATATTCAGGCAAATTTCTTTACTCTCCACCTTAATAGAATACAGATTCTCTTATCTGCTTCTGTGTTCTATCTGATATAATACGTTGTTTAGATTTAACTATATGGAGAAAATTATCATACATACATGTAACTGGAAAAGTTACATATATGTCCTTTACGTTTTAATTGCCTTTTCAGGTAATTGTGAATATTCTTTGATATCACATCTATCACTCTACACATGACAGTTTATTAAATTCCAGATATGAAATATGAAAACATATCAATGAACTCTCGATTCTAGTTTTTGAATAGGCCTTTAAACTAATCATGTGTGATTTTATACCATGATGCATTAATTTGTAAAATATAAGCACATTGTTATGGAGATCTTCTAAATTTTGACAAATTTCATCAATCATATTCTATCCAAAAATCACCTATGTTAACATCACCATTGATGTCATGAGAAGAATCATCATCTATTGGGAGGCTGTCAAGCTCCCAGTGGCAGGTGGAAGTTTCCCAAAATTCCAATTTCCACTTGAAAGCTCCAATTTTAACACTGACAACAAACGCTGCCATTTGCCTTTCCTGAAGTGACAGGCTTTCCCTTTGTTCACTTTTGAGAAAATGTGTGCCAGATATCTAAGTCTGAATAACCATGGCTTGTCATTTATTCTTTCAAGTGAAAATGGTGTTCCATGAAAAAAAAAAAGTGGCTTATTCAACTCCTGTCGCAAATAATCACACAAGTGCTTTTCCTAGACATAACCATGGTACTGCAGTAAGCAACAGAAATACTTTCCGTATTCCTCCCATTTCATCATGCAGAATATAAAAACTTGCATTCTTTAAGGTTGAGATTGAGCAAAATTAATATTTACTGTTCCTTCAGACATTTCTTATGTGAACTGGCATTGCTTTTCTTACTGACAGTACACAGCAACGAAAAATATAGAGGCTGCTCCTATAGTTTGATGCTACTGCCTCGATTCCTGCTACATTAGCAAATTAGCAAATTTACCCCGTGACTTTGCAATATACGTGCAAATACCAAAACAGTGAAAAAGGCAAACGGCATTATGGCATTTTGGTATTATTACGAAAATAGTTTAAACCTTACCTCTCCCACCCCGCTGCAAATAGGCCCCAGCTGTCTAAAATACACACTTTAAGAACAGCCACTCTAGAAGAAAGCGGTGGGACACCTCCCAGTAGTGTAAAGGAGCAGAGAAGAGGATCCCACTGTAGCTTTCATGCTAAAAGCCATGAACTTGACAATCAGAACCCTGGCTCTGATACATTCTCAAAGTTGTTCGGTTATTTTGGTGGGGGGAGAGGGTTTCAATGGTTTATAATTTTCAGGTTTCCTAGCTATATCATGGATCCCACGATAATCACAGCAATGATAATTCAGACTTCATAGAGTTGGTGCAACATTTACATGAGACGTGCTGCCCCTGAAGTGTGAGTGCACTGCTCAGAAGGCAGTAAGTCATTGGTGAGTTGGGGAGAAAAGCCCTGGTCAGAAGAGCATATGTGACGCATAATTACAGGAGAGAGAAAAAAAAAGAGATTTTGTGATTGAACTGATGTGAGGAGTGAATAAGAGTTACAGAGTTAAGCTCATTCCCAGGTTGCCAGCTTAAGCCACAAGTTGACGTTAACACAAGGGTGAAATGAAGCAGGTTTGGAAGGCACAATAGTGCATCGTTTATGACCTGTTTAGTTTGAGATGCTCCTGGCACAGACTTCTGGATATGTAGTTAAAATACGAAGCCAAGGCTCAGGAAAGCTGTCTGGGCTGGGGAAATGCTGATTAAGGACTCACTGGTTGAATCTGAAGCTAAGAATATTCATGATATTGCCGAGGGAAAAAACAGTAGAAAGATGAAGAGTTAGTATTCATAGGACTACCAATTTTTTTTTTAATTTTTTTTTATTATTATTATTTATTATTATTATTATTTTTAATAGTGAGACTCTGTCTCACTTTATGGCCCTTTGGTAGAGTGCCGTAGCATCACAAAGCTCAGAGCAACCTCCAGCTCCTGGGCTTAAGCGATTCTCTTGCCTCAGCCTCCCGAGTAGCTGGGACTACAGGGGCCTGCCACAACATCTGGGTATTTTTTTTTTTTTGTTGCAGTTTGGCTGGGGCTGGGTTTGAACCCACCACCCTTGGCATATGGGGTCAGCGCCCTACTCACTGAGCCACAGGCGCCGCCTGGGATTACCTATTTTTAAGAAGATGGATCATAGAGGGTACTAGAACATGTAGTTGTCAATGATTCGCCTAGATGCTGAAGAGAAATTTTCAAGATGCTAATTAAAAGGTACACACTGGAGTTAATGATTAGTCTAACTCCCTATTACTTTAAAATAAATGAAGAACAGACCCAAAGAAGCTAAGTAATCATTCTAAAATGTGTACTGACAAACACAATTATGACTTTTTTTTATTATTGTCGACATATTTGTCTCGATTCTTACTATTACAGGATTTGATTTTAAAGATCTAAGCTATACATAAATGACTAGAAAAAATGGGCTCAGTGCCTATAGCTCAAGTGGCTAAGGCACCAGCCACATACACCAAGGCTGGCTGGTTCGAATCCAGCCCCGGCCTGCCAAACAACAATGACAACTATAACCAAAAAATAGCCAGGCGTTGTGGCGGGCACCTATAGTCCCAGCTACTTGGGAGGCTGAGGCAAGAGAACTGCATAAGCCTGGATGTTGCAGGTTGCTGTGAGCTGTGATGCCATGGCACTCTACCCAGGGCAATAGCTTGAGGCTCTGTGACAAAAAAAAAAAATAATAATAACAATTAAAGAAAAATGGTTAGTATAGCTTAAATCAGTTTTCTAACCTCACATCAGTGTGCTACGATACTAACACAAGTTTATGAAAGTATGAAGCTAACAAGTATGAGTGCAAAACTGTTCTTTCTTTCTTTCTTCTTCTTCTTTTTCTTTTTATTTTCTTTCTTTCTTTCTTTTTTTTTTTTTGTGCTGAGCCCAAAGCTATTATTTATTAATGAATCCGAATCTAAAAAAAATAAAACAAAAAACTGTCATAGTAGACATTTGAAATACGCTGTGTCATTATGAAGGCAACATATATTTTTGCCATTAGCCATTAAGGCTCATGGCTCCTAATCTTGCCTAATTTTGCAGAGCAACAGTCAGTTTGGTGGATTGTCTTATTCTATAATCAGTTAGTATCTGTAGTGTCCCTTCTTTCTCTCTCTGTGGGGATTTTTATGATTATGTTGCAGACAAAATCGATTAGTTCTGGTCTGTTCCCATGGAAACAAAATTATGTCAGAAGGCTGTAAATTTGCCCTCTTCATGGGTTGGACAGTTGCTCTATGTCATACAACTTGATAGATCAGAAAAAAAATTCACAACATATTTTTATGTCCTTGATGAGAAGAGTGTGAGCTGTTGGGAAAGACGGGATTCCTTACTGAGAAAAGGATGCTGTGTTTTCTTATAAATACAGGAGACTGTTATAGGAAAAGCATAATCTAAAAGCCACAACTGACCAATTAACTTCCATCCTGTTGAAGAAAATTATGTATTTTTTCCAATGAAATTTTGTTTTGGGGCTAACGATTATACAATATTAATCATATAGTCTCAGGTTGCACACGTGCCCAACAGAGTGCTATTGTATCTAAGGCATAGACAGAGCATTCAGCACATTATAATGATAACACCGGAAACACTCCAAAGCCAAATTAAATGCTATTTCTTACATTTTGAAAGGTTTTGAAATAAATAATACTTGCTTGATGTTGCTTCCTAACTAGGGGTTTTGAAGATTTAATAATAATAGATAAAATTCTGTTGAAGAAGTACTATGTCTCAGACACTCCAATGTAATTTCTACAAATTAGCTCAATTAATCGCTCTTACAGTCTTGTGAGATTGGTACTATCATTATTTCTACTTTACAGATCAAGAAACGTAGGTGCAAGTAGGTTAGATTACTTGTCCAGAGGAAAATCTCAAATCAAGTCGAGGTGAGGGGTGGGGGAAGGAGGAAGTCGGGAGAGGGTAGGAGAGAGGGACATGGCACACCTTTTGAGGACAGGACAGAATTCTAAGAGGGACTTTACCTAACAAATGCAATCAGCATAACCTAATATTTGTGCCCTCAATAAACCTGAAACAATAAAAAATGAATTAAAAGTATATAACCAAGGAGCCAGGATTTGAACCTGGACAGTACAGAAAGAAAGCCTGGGTCTCTATGCTGAGAAAATAAAATTCTGAATTTTTATTTGTTGAACTGGAAAAGTCCTCTGGTTACTACTATAAATATGTAGAGCCCCGTGTCGGGAATGGAGTGATAGAACTTAAGAAACGTGGCAATACAGGTCTCATCCTTAACATAGAAGAAAAAGCAAACAGAACTGAATTAAAACCGTAAAGCCCACATCTAATATTAGATATACGTTTGCATGTATGTTAACCACTTTGGAGTTATTTAAAGGTAAATTAAAACTCTAGGCTGGCTTCTGTTTCATGCACTCTTGCTCTCACCCTGCTGTCAAGGAATTCAGCATTACTATGAGTCTGAATAAACCTAATGAGAAAATATAACTCGCGACAAGAATGTTATTCTGTCATCGCCAGACAGAAATAAAATCTAGCCTTTCTTTACCATTGAGCCCTTCTTATTAGCTAAACACATGATTGCTAACACAGAGATATTATTTACTAATTTTCTACCTGTTTATCAAGAGGTAAACTGCCTTTCTTTACCTAGACTCAATGTCGTAAGTGTGGAGAAAAAAAAAAAAAAAAAAAAACAGCTTAGTAAAAAAAGCATGAGCTAATCCCTATCTTCAGGGCAATTATTCACACCTGGGCTAACATAATTAGCTCTTAGGGATTGATGTTCTCTCTGTTCTATCAGATAGGTATAAGCTTGAGGAGACAACTGCTGACAATGACAATTAAGCAAACATTTTAATGGACACATCAGGTTTTATTAGCTCTGGAGTTTTTCTACTATAAGCCTTTGTAAGCTCAAGTAAATTGTATGTTTGATTCCCCAATAACCATTCTATTCTAGACACCTGTTCTAAGGCCCTCACTAAGTTCGCCTTAAGGAATGGGCATCTGATCTAGTTTTAGCTAATGAAAGGGGAGGGGATCTCTGTCACCTGGCTGTCTGTGTAAGGTTTCTTCACTCCTAGGACACCAAGGAAGAAACAGCATCCTCTGTCCTCTGGACCTTTCTGCATTGGGTGGTGACACATGGCACTACGTCAGCTGACTTGAAACCAGAAGGGCTGCCAATCTGAGGGCCCAGCTGACGAGTGAGGGTGGCAGATCATAGAGACACATCTACCCCTGGGCTCCTGACGGGTCACTCTGCTCATGGACCCACACAACCTCTGCACTGCTTGTTCTGTTCAATAAACATCCTTCTCGACTGAGACAATGTTAGACAGTTTTTCTAGTTAGCTGCAGCTAATACACCAAATAAATAAGTACTCTTTGGTTAGTTCAAGAACTTGGCCAGGCCAGAGGCCAGTTTACAACCAGATACTGACCACATATTTGGATGGCCTTTACCCCATACAAACAGGTGAGCTAGGGATTCAATTACCAAATAAATATAATAAAATTCAAAGTAAATACAATCCTGGGTAATTTACTAAAGACACAGGATGAATGTCTCTCTTAAAAGAAAAAGAGATTTAAAAAAAGCTAAGTCAACCTCTCTTTCTCACATCAACAGCCTTTGGCACCATTCCATTCCCTGGGGTCATCTCTGACACATCTCCATCCACCCACTTGCTTCTTCGGAGGAGCAAACTGGAGAGGAGGGAGCAATCACTCTTCTGCCTTCTTTTTGCCCTGATACAGCTGTCCTTGTTAGCTAATAGAGATTTCAGTTTACTTTCTACAAGCACAAATTTATAACCAGAAGTAGTTTAGGTACCTTAGATAGTCACAGCACCTTTTTCTGGAGAAACTTGAGGCCACTTCTGGGAATTATCTCATGTGTTCTTATAATATCCCTAGAAGAGATTTTGTGTTTTTCTCCCAGTGAGCCACTCTGCCGTGAATCTTTGACAGATATTCCTGAAAAACTCCAATGTGGCTTGGTTTCAGTTTTCTTGCTCCATGATCTGTGTAAAAGGAGAAAACAGGTAAAGTTAAACTGGCATCTTTGGCATTTAGAAGGAAGCGGGCACTCTGGCTGTGAGTCTGTGTTTCAGTACTTTATTTATAGCCCTAGGTCAAGAGAGCAGGATACTTGATTCTCGTGAGAAGCGTGCCCTTCAGAAGGCAGAGGCGGGGGATCACTTGAGCTCGTGAGTTTGAGGTTGCAGGGCGCTCTGACTGCACCATTGCACTCTAGCGTGCCCAGCAGAGCAAGAGCCGGTGTCAACAAAACAAAACAAAACAAAACAAAACAAAACAAAACAAAACAAAACACAAGCATCAGATCAGGAACCACAGGCAGGACTCTGGGGTGGGGATGAGCACCTTCCTTCTTTCTTTGGCAGCCTGGATTGATTTCCTTTTCTCGAAGGCAGGCCAGCATCTTACTGTTCCTCACCTCCTGCTCCCTTCTCTCTTCTCCCCTCCTTACCTCTCCCCCTGGGCATCTTTTCCTCAAATACCTAAAAGACCAAAGAGCCTGTGGTCCCCGGTGCTGTTGTGGATCATTTTTCTCTTCTTTTCTAGCCCTTTTTCCTCTGCACCCCAAACCCACTTTGATTCACTTATTCAGACAAGACAAATGAACCATATTCATTTCTAAGAGTAAATTTTAGACAAGCTGTGGTCAAAAGCCAGCACACTAAACCAAGGCGTAATATTGACCTACCTGTAATAACAAGATATCCTATTCTTTTTAGCTATAACCAATAACAATGGCTTAGCACAATTAAATAAATAATGACATTTCAAAGCAAAATGTATGTAAATTCTAAAGTCAGCATGGTATTTAAAAATATATTTACTTTGTTTCATTTATACAAAGTTCATAAGCCAAACTAGTCATGTATCCTCCCCAATAATGGGATGATTCTCCCTTTGCCATTTGCTGTGACAAAAAAATCAAATCTTGCCTCCAGATGAACTCTCTCGCAAGTCACCATTCTTTTCTCTGTTCCATCAACAGAGTGATTTTGCCAAAACACATATCCTACCCTTACTAAAATCTGTCAGTGGTCCTCAGTGACATAGAATCAATCACTTCAGCAAAGCATACAGGTGCCTGAATGGCCTGGCCTCTGTCTCTCCTCTCTTACCTCTCACCTCATGGCAACATGAGCATGGCTCTCCTGGTCTTCAGCTGTGCAACCACGAACATGTCCCTTAACCAATCCAATTTTTGGATGTACATGCACACACATATAAAAGTTACACACATATATAAAGTTACTCATCCAGTAGCTGGTATAAAGTAGGTTTTCCACAAAAATCAATATTTTTATAGTATGTATAGTAGTGATAAGACTAATCATAGTACTGTATTTATTATTTTCTGTAAAATGACAATAATACTAATAATAATACCTATTGGACAGACCCAGGCATCAGAAATTGAGCAATATATTGTTTAATGAATTCATAAATCTCCAATAAATATTAGTTTCCTCTATTTTACGGCCACAAGCTTAATGTTACTTCCTTTGTCTTCACAGCACTTAAAAAAATTAGGTTTTAAACAGCCAGACATATGGTGGGTATGATGTTAAATAACCAAAATATCTGTTGAGATATTTTGAGCACTTTTTGCTGGCGGGTGAAGGGGGATGAGGCAGATAGGGCTGGGCATCAAAGAAAGACTAAGTTAAGGAGGAGTAAAAGAGTGCAGTGTGAGAGACCATGCCACAAGTTTCTGATTTGCCTGAGTTCTCTGTCTTCTCCCTATCCTCCTGAAAACCACTGACTTTTTGACCAAAAACCTGGGCTTCAAAAGAGAAAAAATTTTTTCAATCTCAAGTACTTATGGGAAGTAGGAGTGATTTTTGCATATAGGTGACCTCATTCTTCATTTAGTCTACAAACGCCAAATAATATACGTTACTTCTATCTCACTTATCTTTAAAAGCAAGCTAGGGCATACAGAGTCACCATCATACAAAAGTAGACCCTTTAAAGTAGCTCTAATTGTCAGTGAGCATAAGAATCACTTAAGCTACTAGTTAAAGCAGCAGATTTCTGCATTCAATCTCCCGAGATTCTGAAAAAAGTAGATTGGAGGCAGGACCCAGAGATATGCATTTTTAATAAACTCTCCAAGTGAATTTGGTGCAGATGGTACATAAAATATACACTTGGAAAGGATACTCTGAAAGAGGAGAGTAGAGATTACTAAGAATATGATATGGGGGCTTTCTATAATCATGGCTGAAATTTAGCTTTGATGTCCCAGTAGCTAAGACAAAAAATGGAACCACACTGGATCGCATGAATTTGTTTTATTTCAGGAAGTAAGAGAACAAACACAATTCCTAAAAGTTGTATATAAAAAGCAACCTTTCTTCAAGAACTAAACTGAAGGGAAGAACGTTTGCTTAGAAAATAAGGGAACTAGGTGAACATGTTAACAGATATCTTAAATTTACTTTTGTGAAGACTCATACAAGACTTAACCAAGCAAGTGTTCCTGTGATGGCTAAAATTAGTTGAATTCAGTGAATTCCCTTTAGAAAGTGATGCGATATAATGGTTTAGAAGGCTGCTTTCAGATGATCTAACATGAGTGTTAGACCTGGAAATCCCATTCCCCCCAAAATGGTCAGCTGCATTTGAAATGATCATAATAGCATTTCAGCACTTTGGAAATTTAAGGGAAAGTCTTCATTTCTCAAATGTGGAAGTGGTAGCTCAAAAAGCATGCTGGAAGCCTGTGGCTCAAGGAGTAGGGTGCCGACACCATATACTGGGGGTAGGGGGGTGGGTTCAAGCCCAGCCCTGCCCAAAACTGCAAAAAAAAAAAAAAAAAGAAAGAAAAAAAGAAAAGAAAAGAAAAGAGAAAAGAAAAAGTATGAAGGAAAGCCGAGGAGGAAACTTGCTGTAATTTTATTTTACCTAATCCACTTGTATTTACTATTCATGTTATTGATGTTAACCCTAATATCAGCCATTAAATTTTCTAGATGTAAGTTTAGTTGTTTATTTCCCTTTTGTCTTATTTTAGTTTAGTTTGACAATTTTTTTCCTTTAAGATCTTTTAGTCCCCAGTGTTTTTAAATTTCTCTTTGATTGTGGCACCATTGTTTCCAGCATCATTTTGGCCCTTTAGTTTACCCTATGAGTATTTCTGGCCATTTATGCTATTTTCTTTTCTATCCATTTTATCTTCCTTTATGCTGTTATGTAATACACCTACTTTAGTATTCTCCAGATCAAAACAATTTATAACATACAACTCCGTCTTCTCAGCACTTTGTGTAAGGGCCGAAGCAGATTCAAAGCCGCTTACCGAGAAGCTCCTAGGCTTTGCCAGCAGGTCCTCAGCAGCATCTCCGCATGAGGAAGGGGCAGCCTTCCATCTGGGTGGGAACCCTGGTTGCCTCTGTAACTTCTGTGATGGGTAACAGTGCGCCCCATCATCTGCTCATTTGGTTTTAAGACTTGAGGTCCTTCTGAAGGAGGTAACTTCAAATGACCAATCTACCAAGTTACCATGTAGTGGAATTCTGAACTAAACCACACACCCACTTCTCGGCATGCTCTGGAGATTCTCCTTGTAACAAATCTGACCACCTTCAAGGTGATTCATGTTAGCTTAAAATCTGAGATTTCTTTCTGTGCATTGTATAAAAATTCATTTCTGCCTTTACTTTTAAAATGTTGAGTCCTAGAGGCTCAGAGCTGAATATACATT